>PVIU01005459.1:0-113293 GCA_004026605.1 Ondatra zibethicus | reverse complement strand
CCTGCACCTTGGGGGCTCAATCCATTGCTCTGATGTGAATGTGGGTCTCTGTCTCTATCTCCATCCATCGGATGAAATTTCTCCCACCTCTATCCCCGCCCCTGGCTTCCAACTTTTGCTTGATGATCCTGTTTGCTTCCAACTTCCAGGAGGTTCTGTGTATGCTTTCTTTGGGTTCACCTAGGTATTCAGCACCATGCCCTCTTTCAAGGAAGAAGGGGGAGGGAGGAGGGGTGGGGGGGTAGTGGGAGGGGACCGGGAGAAGGGGAAGAAAGGAAAAAAAATTTATTTCTTTAATTATGTTCTTGAATGGAAAAAATAAAACAAAACAATGTATGGAAAAAAAAGGAAAGATTAAAACATGAGCATACATTTTAGTGATATTGTATTAAGGAAAGGTATATAGTACATCAAAATTATGAATGAAAGAGAAAATAAAAAAATTAGTTGAATTAAAAAAAAACAAAAAAAACAAAAACAAAACAAAACAAAAAAAGAACCTTCCTAAGCATCACTTAGCCTATTGTAAAATAGGAACAACCACTAGTCTCTATGTTGATGGACTATATGAGCCAGTACATGGAGATCTTATGACCTAGTAGATCTCCTTGCTCATTCACATCTCTTTCAGTACCTTCTGCCTTTCATCCTTATGATACATACATGCCACCCATGCTCAAGGCATTACTGGCCCTCATGGCTCTAATTGTGGGCTGCTGAGCTACTACTGATTGGGTTTTGGGGATAAGGAGACATAGAAGAAAAGAAAATCCACACCCATACTACTGAGAATGCCACAGACAGCAATCCTAAGAGAGATGGACAAAGGAGAAATGCTGTGAATTCCCCCTCTCAGGGTGGTACCCACCCCTCCCCTGGAAGTTTTACTTTGTGCTGCAAATACCATCTAGATGTCACAATCGTCACCTTTCTCAGAAGACTGGAGACCAAGGGAGGGTAAAGATATTGCTTCCCTGGTCTCATGTGCATACTGCTGGATGTCTAGAGGTGTCAGGAAATGCTTATAGGAAAGCAAATGGAAGAATACATCAGAAAAGAACAACTGGTCTACCAATGAGTACTCAATTTTAGTAAAAGTTTTAGTCTGTTTTGTACTTGCCCACTGAACATTTTTACTACCATACTTCAACCTGAGTGAGAAGCCTTACCACAAACTTGGTCTTGAGATTTATGTTTCATAGCCTTCAATTGTCTCTGATATAAGGTTAACATATCATGGGTATAATGAAGTCAGATCTCATGACCCCAGTCCTCCAGGCTGCATGCCCATGGCTGTATCTCCAGGCATCTTTCTCTCCTGGAATTCTGTGCTTGAAAAGCACCACACTTTATAATCCTCAAACACCACTATGCCTCTACTCACACAGTGTCGCCACTCAGTTCTCTTCTTTCTTCAAAACCACAATCATCTTCCTGGAGAAAGCTCAAATTGAACCTTCCAAAAGAGCTGCTGCATCCTGGAAGACTTATTCACTGCTAGTTATTTGTGCTCTCGCTGGGATAACAACTGTAAATACCTTTATCAAGCATTGATATTTGGATAGGTTCCGTGCTGGACCCCTGTCATCATTTACCTCTAACGATGCACATCTCAAATTTTAGCATGTATTCAAATAATCTGAAAGGTTTTTACAGCAGGTTCCAAGACCCTGCCTCCGATTCTGATTCATGAAAAATATGTGGGCCAGAGAATTTCTATGCCTAACAAGTTCTAGGCACTGCCAGTGCTGCTATTCTTGGGTAATATAACCAGCCTGCCTGGCAGGAGTGAATATATTCCAAAGAGACATTTATGCCTCTCTTTTTGCCTATCAAATGACTGAAAGAATGGAGTCCCAAGAAGTTAGAATTTCCCTAGGAATATCCTGCTGGAAAAAAATGTCTGAAGCTCTTGGAGGAGCCAGAAGAGGAACTTGTCTTTTGGCTAGAGACTTACAACTTGTCAATTGGTCTTAGAGGTGAGATCAGGAAACATGGGGCCACATCTTTCTTGGCTGATTATATATACTTTTCTATTGTCTTCTATTTAAACCACACCATCATGTGAAATATTCCTTTACGCTATGTGAATATATGTCACTGTGACCGGTTTAATAAAGAAGCTGACTGACCTACAGCTGGGCAGGACAAGGTCAGGCATGAGAACCAGACTAGGAGACTGTGGGGATGAAGGGTCACGGGAGTCTGAGAGGACGCCATGAGATGCAGAGTGAGCAGGGTGGGAAGCACATATGTGAGGTGAACAAGCCTAAGGAAGCACACAGATGAATAGAAATGGGTTAATGTAAGTTATAAGAGCTAGCTAAAAACAAACTTAAGCTATCTGCCAAATGTTTATAATTAATATTAAGTCTCTGTGTGCTTATTTGGGAGCTGGCCAGTAGTCCCAATGAAAATCTCTGCCTATACCCTCATGCCAGGACCCAGAAGAGAAAGCCAATGGATTTCTAAGTCCTTCTTCCCAATGTAGCCACAATGAATCTCTCTCTCTCTCTCTCTCTCTCTCTCTCTCTCTCTCTCTCTCTCTCCCTCTCTCCCCTCGCCTATCTCTGCTATTCATTATTAATTGACTTATTGATGACAAGTAGCCAAACCTGTTTCCTTGGACCGCAGGCTGTGACACCTCAGTCTAGTAAAAGCAGCACTGTCTCAGCAGAGCACACAATGGCATGCTACTTTGTAGGGATGAGAACTTAGGCAAATGACTACAGAGCAGCTGAGTTAGTGATGAAGTCAAATACTGAATAACCATCACTGAAATCCCACCATCTTTGGTTCCCTTACTCAACAACGAAAGTGACAGCATTTGTTCACGGTTCTTCCTACACAAGGTTCTTCCCACCAAGGACCCTGGACACACCTCATTTAGTCTTCAGGCTCTCCTGAGGTCATGCCCACCATCGCTAAACTATAATAGATGAGGAAGCAGGTGGAGAAAGAATTCCTTAACAAAGGTCACATGGCCAGTACTTTGTAAAATGGGAGCTGAGTGAGGGACAGTGGCAGCGTGTCTGCACACTGATTGACCACGGCCATTTTCCTACTGCCTTGCTATCTATCCTTCCTTACAATCCTTGATTCACAAAGAAGTCTTCCCAGCAAGGCAGTGAGTGTCCTTAGACAGTCACTCATTTGGGCAAGCTGCATCCTTAGCCACTGGCAAAACACAGGCAATTAGCAGGTATACAAGGCTTCTTTGATGTATGAATGGATACGCAGGACTGAGGGAGTAAATAAAGGATATGAGAATAGGCAAGGTCTTACCCACCTTACCAGTCCATTGGCTTCTCTATAAAAGCGAAGACTAAATTATGGAACAATTAAATTTGACTTCAAATTTAAAAAAGAATTAAAGAAAACAATCAGGATGACAAAAGTCTTTTTGTCCCTAGAAGTGGTGAGTTGTCATGCAGAACGATGGAGGTTTGGCAAAATAAGGCCCCTGCTCTGAACTAAAAATGCTTCTCTTGTTTCTCTTTTAGCTAATTTTTCTCCTTTCTGAGTCTAAGGCGGAGGGGCAGGGGGGGGTCAGTCTAGTAGATGCTATTCAAACCAACAGCTGCAAAAGGGTAGGAAAAGACAAACAGAAAGGAACTTTTCTGTTGCTTATAATCAAGGGTAAAAATAAAAGAGGCACAATGAAAATTAAGGAAAATAAACAGTGATCAAGCCTTTTCTTTTCCATTTGCCTGTGGAGTCCTGCTGTGTGTCCAACAATGGGGAAAGATCAGGACTGGAATGTGTGGGATTCCACGTCAGCTCTCTTTGCTTACAAGGACAGAAAGACACCTCCCATGAGCCAAAGTTAAGGAGATGGGGGGGGCCAAAATCGTAGCAGCCCCTACTCCCACACAAAACTGGGGTTTGTAGTTGGTAACGGGAGAGATCTGGATGGGAGGATGAGAGGGGCAGATGAAGGGAATGAACCACAAGTGAAAGGGACGCTGCTTGGTCCTTGGCAAAGAGGTAAGAGACTACTTCCAAATGTGGCCCTTAGACTAAATTTACTCATTCACATCTCAAGGTTTGGGTTTAGACAAGATGATGGGTCCTCTAGTTAAATTTGAGATAATATGACCGGGTTGGTTTGAATTAGAAGTGTCCTCTATAGTTCCTGATATTTGAATACTTGTCACCCAAGTGTCAGTGGTACCATTTATGGAAGTTAAGTAGTGCAACTTTGCTGGGGATGTATGTCACTGGGGATGAGCTTTGAGATTAAAAGCCCTACTCCACTTCCAATTCTGTCTTTCTGCTTTATGTTTGAGGTGCAGGATGTGAGCTCTCAGTTTCTTAGGTAGCCATGCCTCCAGTTATGATGAAACCATAAGGCAAAGGAAGCTGCTTGTTGTCATGGTGTTTTATGTCAGCAAGAGTAACTAATACAATAACGTTCACCATGGCTGCCTCCTCCCAGATCGAGAGTCTGTGTTAAGGGCTGAGGACATGGGCTACTGTGTAAGCAAGAGAACCTGAGTTTGGATCCCCAGAACCCACGTGAAAAAGCAAGCTGGGAGCAGTGACACATATAACTCCAATGGAACAAAGGCCTGCAAATCCTGGGAACTTAGGGGTCTAGCTAGTCTGGGCAAATTCACTAATTCCAGGTACAGTGAGAAAACCTTTCTCAAAACATATATATGGATAGCAAGCAACTCAGAGAGCTGCCCATTGTTGACCTCTGGTAACCATGCACATATATGCATATGCATGCCCCACACATATCCATCTGCACACGTAGATACAAATATGTATAATACATATACAACACACACACAGACACCTACAAAAACCTGAACCTGTGCTATATACTTAATGGAATCCCAACATTTTGCCAAGACCACTCTTGGCCAAGCTGATATGACCAAGACTTTTGATAATAACAACGAAGACTGTAACACTTACAAAATGCCAAGGATTAGGCTGGGGACCTGCCATGCAATATCTAATCTTACCAAAGTTTCTGTTATGTGGGTAGGCTTATGCCAATTCTATAGATAAGAGGGATATAAAATGAGGCACAAACCCATGTGTGTTTCCCTAGGAGTGACAGAGAGGAAACCTGATCTAGTCGGCATGGTGCATCTAGGAAGTAGCAGAGATTGAATCTCAAATTCTGCTCCTAGGGGGACCTCTGTCTCAGAGCTTTCCACCTTTTCCTTTAAAGAACAATCTGAAGAGAAAGTATCATTTAGGGAATGATAGGAAGGATGGAAAGACAGCACAAACATTTCCACCTGGCCTGCAAGCACAGCCTCCCTGGGTAGAACCAGACTCACAAACCAGCTGTAGGATTTCCACACTGGTCTGGCACCAGCGGTCCAACACATTCTAATTGGCCAAATTTTATTTGTGTCTTTGCTGGGTCTGCCACTTCATTCAATTAAGTGAAGGTTACAGAAGGATCCACTTGTCATTACAGCAATTCTTCCTTGCACTAAATGCTCCTAGAATCTTAACTACCAAGCTGGCACAATGAGAAAAGGAAGCTCTACCAGAGACGGTAGTATTTCTTTTTCACAGAGACAAACACAGACACCCCCCCGACATGTGTGGAAGCCTCATAAATTAAACAGGTCTAAATAAGTTAGGCCTAAGACAAGGGTGGAAGTGGGACATAGATGAGAGTCAGGCCAGACCCAACATTGTGTATAAACACTGGGAACCCTTACTACTTGGGCTGTGTGTTGTAGAAGCATAGAGCTGCTAGACAGAAAACAGACCTAATGTCTGGCTCTTCCTCTGCCTGGTGTGAGAATTTCCAGCAAGTTCCTGTCTGTTCCTATTCTAAGGACATAAGTCATGTGATCCTCTGATGCCCCCCAGCCTCTAGTTCCATCATTTATCCATGTGCACCAGCCGTTCTGTATACCTTCAATGTCTTCACTATCCATGCTCATGCCAACCTGGAGGGCTCCTACTCCTCAACCCCTTCTCTAGATGGGCTGTCTTCATGCTCTTCCAACAGCTGACATCTTTGGTCTAATGACACTTTCTCAAAGAAGATTCTCATGTTCAAAGTCAGTCTACCCATGGATCACTCTATTTGATTCCCACAAAGCCCTCAACACAGTTTGTAATACTATACTGGTCACTTAGCTCTTTCAAAGTCCATTGACTCCTATAGAATGATACTTTCCAATATGGTAGATACATGGCTACTTAACCCCCCCCCAAAATGCAACTAAAAATAAATAAAGTTTAAAATAAAATTCCTTACTCATAAACACATTTCAAGCATGCACTAGCCATATATGACCATCAACCTAACAACTCTGATATCGTAGACCTAGAACATTTCCATCACAGAAGAAAGTTCTACTGGACAGTGTTGAGTTACAATGCATGTGGTAACCAACTTTTGTATCTCTGGGTACCTAAATAGTGCCTGGGCATATGGTAGCCATTCATTACTTGAGCACACAAGTAAGACATAATACTTAGTTTAAATATTAAGTATTTAATTTTTATTTATTAAGTATTGCGGAAGAGCTCAGGAAAGGGAATGGCCTCGGCTGTTCATGAAGACTAAAGGGATCTACAGAAGTAGGCTGTAACTAAAGAGTTTTACACATGACCATGAGAGGAAGGTGAAGGAGCACCGAGCACAGGGAATGGGTAAAGCCTCTAAAGGTGAACAATTACTCTGATGAATGTTTACCTGTTTGGTAAGTTTCTTGTGCCTCAGACTTGGGAGTAGAACTCAGGATTCCTGTGGTTTAAAGTCTGATGTCTAAGGTCTCTTGGCAGAAATATCTGCCTCAGGATATAAGACTTTAACCAGGTGCCGGCAAAGCATATCTTGCAAAAGTCAGAAATATAAATCAATTTCAAAATGCAAGGCAAATAAAGAAAAGTAGGTGTGCACATTACGATTAGCAGGGGAAAAGCCCACACCCTACCAGTGGTCTCTAGCCTCCTGGCAGCTGTGCTGCAGATGAGCGTAATAGGTTGCACAGAGCTCTAAGCACCTGTGCACAGAGATCCACGAAAGGTTATCTCTCTGAAAAAGGTTTCTGGACACAACCTCAGGCAGGAGTGAAAGTGCCCATTCAATACCCAGGCATGCACCTGCCTTATAAAGTACCACACCACCCACCACCCCAGATACAAGGTTTCAGTCCCCGCCTTCCATGTGACCCGTGCCTCTTGATGTTCACATTGAAAACATGACTTGGCTCAGGATGCTGGAGGAGACAAGGACCACAGGAGAAGAATAAGCAAATCCTCCCATCTCTACCCCTTCAAGGGAGCAGGTTCACTGTCTTCTGAAAGATGAGCTCATTTATACAAGCAAACAGATCAGAACGGAATACAGAGAGGAATTCCCACTGCATGCTGGCTCTTTGCTTCCCCTTGTGAAGATAAAAAGAAGAGAAACAAAAGACTTTGGAGCATGGAGGTGGTAGGAGCCCAGGAAGCCTCTCTGCATTCCTGGCCTCTATAGCCCTCTTGCTGGTGCCCTTCTTGATGCTGGGCCCTGGGTCTTTTTCTGAGAAGATGCAGGTCAGCTGGAGCTGGCTGGGGAGCTCATTAGCACTTCACCAGAGCCAAGGGCTGCCTGCCTTCCAGAAGGCGTTTTGAACTCTCACTTTGGTTGCTTGTTTGAAATCAATACAGTGTGCTTTCTGTGGCTCCATCAACTGCCCTTGCTGCTGATGAAGGCTGCAGACTTCTGAGGAAAATCTTCTTTTGGGTTTATCAACACACACATATCTTTATTATATTCTTGCACAATGGTCCTCTGGACTCTGTGCCTGGGAGTACGTGTACAAGTGTACATGTGTTTCTGTAGACTCATGTATGTGTGTGCATGTGGAGGCCTGAGTATAACATTTGGGTGTCATTTCTTTGAAAGTACTGTCTATATTTCATTCTTTTGTGGCTTTTTGTTGTTGTTTTGGTGGGTTTATTTATTTATTTATTTAGAAATAGGGATTTAATTAGGCTAGACTGGCTGGCCAGCAAGCCCCAAGGATCCATCTGTTGGAGTCATAAACACCACACCTAGATCTTTTTACATGGGTATGGATCAAGCTTGGGTCTGCATGATTCCATGCAAGTGCTTTCCCCACTGAACTGTCTTCCAAGTCAAGCCCTCTGAGCAGTTAACACAGCAGAATCTAGATCTATGGAGAAGCAGGGCTGCAGAGGGTGGAACAGGCCTCAGGTGGATGCTGAGGTGACATGGGCAGGAAATGGCCTCAGAAGTAGCAGAGCTGACATGAATTGGATCCTTCTCCCAGGTCTAGAGGAGACTCCAGGAGTCACGGATGGCAACTAGATCCTGAATCCACACCTGATGCAGTCACAGGGCCACAAGGATGTTAGGTCTGTGTTTACTACCATAAACTCAAGGAGGGGCTGCTCTGATTAGGGATGTCTATGGGTAGAAACACAAATAGTTAGACCATTATGGCTGCTCAAGGTGCTTAAAACACATGATAACTGAATGCTTAGTCCCAAACAGGCCATTTATGCCATTTATACCACCCTTTCTAAGGCAGAGAATAGGACAGAAGGGGGAATGGGAAGAATGGAGAGCTGGAAGGCAGAGAGAAGGGCTGCAATACTCGATATTCAGGGAATGATCCAGCTACTGCACAAAGAACCTCACAGCAGTTCCAGCTGCCTGCACTGCACCTGCGTAAGATTGGGCCAATCAACATCCAGTCATGGACTGGGGAATGATTCATTGGGTCCTAACTTTCCTTGGTGAACTATTGGCAACTTATGGTTCTGGGGAATGGATAGTTATAGCCTTTAGTTGGGTACCAAATGAAAAGCCCATCAGGATCCAAAGGATAGCTCCAAATCCATGGCCACAAAGATGGCCCTAGACAGAGCTAATGGGTCACAGAACAAAACCAAAAAAATATGCTTGAAATTAGGAAGTGGAACTGTGGGAAGGAGGGAGAGATGACAGAAGGGTGAGGAGATGAAACACAGTAGGAGGAACAAGCAGACAGAACGCAGCATATGTTAATTGTTAAAGAACAAATTTAATCAATAGAAGAAAGACCGCTAAGTCTTGGGTAAGATTATTTAAATGATTCCTTTGGTGTTAGGCTGCTGTTTAGTTACCCTGAATGTGGCCAGCAGGACCCAGGAAAACCATGGCTCTAGACATACCCCAGCAAGTCTCAAGGTCCCGAGAAGCCATCACAACAGTTAGGCTACAAGACTCTAGGTCTTTGGTCCTCATGGACTTCTGCATCAGTAAATGCTGTGGAAGGCAGTCACCAGCAATTCTGCAGATGGGGTCTTCCAAAAGCCAGCTCTTCCCCATAAAGTTGAAGAATGCAGAACACTGAACTTAGCCCGTCCATGCAGCAGCAGTGGGAACACAGGAAACAGAGCCGCTTTATGACTCCAGAACATCTCCAATGGTATCACTTTTCATTTCCCGGCCCAATAACGTGCTGGCTCTCACAAAGCCTATGGACTACAACCTCATCGGGCACTAGGGCTATCAGGTTCCCTAGGCTGACAAGGCCAGAAGGTCAAAACTTGGCAAGATACTAGCAGGAGAAGACTTAACATAACCTTATGGGCATAATGAGGTGGTGATAATACTATCATGGGAACTATCTATGACGTTTTAATCTAAGAAAAGTGTGTAGGTGTGCTGTGGCATGTGTAAGTCAGAGGACAACCTTGCATGTGGTTCTGCCCTTCCACCTTGTTTTGAAACAGGGTCATTGTGACTGCTGTATATGCCAGTCTACCTGGCCCTAAAGATTTCAGAGATTCTACTGTCTCCACCCTGTATCTCCTCACAGCACCCCATTTACAGATGTGGACATCTTTGCATCCAGCTTTACATAGGTTCTGGAAGCTTGAACTCTGGTCCTCACACTTCCAACTGCTTTTCCCACTGCTTCATCTCCCCATGTACAATTTTATTCTTTTAAACTACTCTATTATTCATCTTTTGCAATCACAAATCTTAATGACAGACACAGGCTCTCATTTCTGGCTTTCAGATTTAGAGGTCAGTTACGGCTTAGCCAGGATAACCAAGGATGGGTCCAGATTGGCTTAAAAGCTTTTCCATCTGCCACTTCCAGGAATGGGGCAAAGGGGGCAGCTGAGGCTTGGTTCTCTGAAGGATGAGCAGCAGGTGAGACAGGGAGCAGAAACACGTGACAGCAGCTGAAAGTGCTTCTGGGAACCTTCTGCCACAGTGAAGCCATGAAACCAAGCTCCCAGTGGTTTGGATTTTGTCAATTTTGAATAGGACACATTTCTGTCTCTGGAGTGAGATCAAAAGAGCAAACTTTTATAGAATCAAAACACAAGTGTTCCCCAAGTGCCCAGCAAGGACTAGACAGACACGAATGTCTCAACAACTGTCAGGTATTATTGACATAATGATGATTGTCACCATTAGTAACAACATTTGCCAAGGATTTCCTGTGGCCTGGGAAGAGATGAGCACTGAGGCACCATCTTCAGGGACACTCCTGGGACCTGTCCCCAGGAAAACACAGCAGACAGGGTTGGACAGAGCTGACTCCAGAGCCCATGGAGCCAATTAGATTATAGGAAGGAAAAGGCTTAAGCCATGCGAGGCACCCAAGCTGTCTTCAAGATGAGCAGGAAGTGGAGGAGGTGCCATCCCTTGGCAATACAAGTCTATAGCTGAGTAAGGACTTAACCCCAGATATCTTGACCTTCAATCCCAGATAAATCCCCACTCCACTTTCACCAGGAGGGAGAATATTTTAAGGTGGGATTGATTTCTTTCAACATACTTATTCTAATATATATCTCTGTGTGTGCATTATATATATACATATATATATCTTTAATGTTTATTTTTATTTCTTTTAGACTGAAGCCTCATTCCAAAAATAGACAGTCTTTTTCAGTAGCCCTGTCATTAGCAGTTGCTAAAAACACTGAGTCCCCCCCCCCCAGAGAACGACAAGCACACCACTTGAAAAGAGCAATTAGAACAGAAATCTCCTGGGATTCAGTGACTGTAGTAGCTGCAGCTTGTGATATCCCTGGGCTTCTGTGGGGGTTAGCCCCATCCAAGTGGCTGCTGGTGTCCATTACCTCTAAGGGACCTTAGCCAGTCATTACACCAAGTCCCCCACTCAACTGTGTGTCCTTACCCAGGTCGCTTAATCTCTCTGGTTTCTCCACTATGAAGTGGATACCAAAACTGTGAGTTATTCGGAGCATCTGTGTCAAGTTTCACACATGGAAGGAAGAACCATTTCATTTCAAGAGAGATCCACCCGAAGAGTTCCTCTTTTTAACAGTGGTCTTGCAAAAGAATGTACAAACTGGCTACGGCCTTGGCTTTCACAGAAATTAGAGCCTAGCAGGGAAGGGTTCCTGGCAGATGGCGGAGATGTGGGTGCACATATACTTTGTGATGGTGGGGATGGCTGCCAAGAGGAAGTCCTCTCTGGGTACAAAGTGCCTGTGCTGAACTATGGCAGGGAAGTGTTTTCTAGGGCAAAGCCCCAGAGGCTGACCAGAATTGCTGTGGCTGGCGTTCAGCCAGGGTGGGTAATGCTCAGGTCTAGAAGAGAAGAACTATGGGGAGCTTTGCCAGCCTTGCCCCAAATACAGCCAGCAATACACAACCATCTTGCCTTGTCTTACTTGGGTATGTGTATACATGCAGAAATGACTGTGTACATATCCATGCAGATATTTGTGCATGCATGTGTATGCATGTAGATTACAGAACTTGATAACAGGTATCTCCTTCAATCTCTCTTCACTTTATTTTTTGAGACAGAGTCTCTCCCTGGTGCTAAAGATCGCTGATTTGGCTGGTTACCACACTCCCAGGACCCTCCGGCTTCTAACTTCCCAGTGCTCAGTTTATAGGCACATACTATAGTGCACAGCTTATTCATGGGTAATAAGCCTTGAATGCAGGTCCACATGCTTGTGTGGCAAGCATCTTAGCGACTGAGCAATATCTCTAGTCCCCATATCTTGCATTTATACAGCATACATTCGCTGAGTATCCTCAGTGTGCCCAGCACAAGGGACAGATAATGAGGAAGCACAGATCAATGCCTGTCCTTGTGGAACCCATAACTTAAGGAACTTGATACATTAGCAACACAATGTGCAGTGTACAGAGATTCTATTGGATTGCAATGGTGGATCAGACAGCCTCAAAAACCCAAGAAGCAGTCCAAGGTCCTAGGTCCTGTGAAAAGCAATGCCACCATCTAGCAGGGGCAACGGGGAGGACTAAAGTCAGTCTGGCTGTTAAAGGGAGCCCCTAGGTAAGGTTCCTGAAAACTACAGCTAAAGAGACATAAGGTCCAATCTATGGATGGGCCCCCTGCTGTGAGGGCCACTGTTAAAGAGTACCAGGTTTTGTCTGACAGTAAAACACAGAGAGAATCTGAAGGAGCAAAAAGAGGCCAAGACCTAAGAGCTGGAAGAAAAAGAAGTAAAGAACTAGTGTCTGGGCAGAGGCAATCACACTCCTGACTGCTCACCCCTCCAGGATGGTCTGCGGCCTCTGCATACACCTGAAGGCATACACTGGCATTTCATCATAAGAGAAGGCGTTTGGACTCTACGGATGCAAAGACACACAAGACTAATTCATGAGTGGCTGAGAGAGGGGTTTCAAATCAATAAAACATATAGGTGCCATGGGTTGAATTGTGCCCCCAAGAAGAGATGTCTGAATTCTAATCTCTGGTGCCTATGAACAAGACCATATTTGGAAGGAGGCTCTGTAAAGGCACGTAGCTAAGGATCCAATTTAATGACAACTTTCATTGCAAGCAGAGGGACATCTGGACACAGTGACACCCATAGGGCAGTCTATGGCGCTATAGATAGAAATTAAATCAATTGGTTCACAAGCTAAGAAATCCATAACACCAGCCCCATGCTTGGCAGCTTGGAGATCCCCAGCCAGGGGTAAATCAGAGAGAGGAAGGAAAAGGCAAACACTAATACGACAGCACATCAGGTGTGCACGTGCTCCTTAGAGGCCGCAAACGGAAGTTACCAGCGGGTGCATTCAGAGTCACTAAACTGTGGGACAAGGCCAGAGGATGCAGAGCTGACAGCTACTGTTGTAGCCAACCTCATGGCTGACTGAAGAGGATGGCCTCATTGAGTGGCCTAGCAAATATGATGAGGGGTTTGCCAAAGAGTGGAGGTATGCCCTAGTATGAGCAGAAAGTGGCAGGGCTGGAATCTGAAGAGAGGGCCTCCCCTGGTTTGCTTTTAGACCACAGAACTGTATGCAAGCAGTCCCTGTCAATAAGTCTCATGCTCTTCAGAGTGAAAAGCCATGTTTTTCTTATGTTCTAAAATGACCGCACTCCTAAAGTTATTTCTGTCCTGGTGTAAGCGAGAAGAGACAGAGAGCACCACTCAGCGCCAGACATCAGTGTATAACTTAGTTCTAAACACTAGTGTTGGGGCAATGAGAGGATTCAGAGAAAGGGCACTTTCCACTAAGCCTGTAGACACACACGCACACCTACAAAATAAATAAATTCATGCAATTAAATATTTAAGCACATTCCATTCTAAAATGGCCTACCACAAGAGTGAAATTTGTGCAGTTTATCCAGCAGAAATTTAATGCAGATCATGTCCAATAGTATTTAATTCTGAGTTCAGAGGATACAATTTGTAGACTCCCTACTATTCATCTGTTCTCATTCTTTCCATGGTTTCTCTTCTCAGGGGAAGCCCCCCCCATAACCCTTCAGCCTCCTACAGCTGTCTCCTCTCTGTCTTAGTAAGATCCTTCATGTGGAAGAAGGGCTCCTATATCCTATTTCCATCTTCTTGGACAACCTGGAACCTCTAACTCCAAGCACAGAATTGGCTACAAAACTCTGGGCTCTAAAGACCATAGGGCAGAATGGCTTGTGCTAATCTAAGATGCACACCCCAGGCAAGACGGGCAGGAACTTCTGCTCAAACTGAGATTCTGACATGGACAGACACATGCTCTATTAGCTTTGAGGTCAAGAAGTAGGAAGTATAGACACCAAACTGTTACCCCCAGCCCACCACTGTCTTGCTGTGTGATCATGTAGGAAGGACACAACGAAGAACAGAGCTACACATGAAGGTAAAAGAAGAAGTTCCAGGTCCAGCATTGGAACCTTGGGATTAAACTGGACAGAGGCAGCTCCATTGCCTGGGTAGCCCAGAGGCCTATGCCATAATCTCTGGAGCTCTATCCAGTTAGACTTGGGAGACTGTCCCTCACACTGAAGATGCAGACAGGGTGTTTTCCCCTTTCCAACTATGTCAACAATGTGTTGCTTTAGCCGGATAGGAACGAGAGTGTGGGCAGAGCTGGGCAAACTTGGGAGATATGACAGATTGAGGGTTGGATGGGTGCATCCTGGCAATGAGATCAGGTCCTGATTCTGAGATGCAAAGGAAAGGCAGAGGAGAGCCATGCATCTGCCAGAGGGAATTAATCCAAAGCCAGAGGGAGGAACTGGCAAGTGGCGCTGGCAGAAATGAGTTGTGCAAACAGGGCCCAAGGCAACTGTCTGTTGCCAGACTGCTCTGCCTGAGAGCCTCTGAGGAAGGGAGGGGTAGGGAGTGACTGTGGCACAGCATCAGGCTTACATGGCCACCTAGATCTTGCTGCTGGATAGTTTTATGTCAACTTGACACAAGCTAGAATCGTTTGGGCAGAGAGAACCTCAACTGAGAAAATGCCCCTACCAAATGGGCCTATGGTATATTTTCTTAATTAGTGATTGATGTGGGAGAGCTCCACCCATTGTGGGTGAGGTCACCGCTGGGCAGGGGGTCCTGGATGCTATAAGAAAGCAGGTCGCACAAGTCATGAGGATCAAGCCAGTAAGCAGTGTTCCTGATGACTATTGCTTCAGTTCCTGCCTCCAGGTTCCTGCGTTGAGTTCCTGAACTAATTTCTTCCATGATGGACCGTGGCATGAAAGTGTAAGAGAAATAAATCCTTTCCTCCCCAAGTTACTTTTGGTCATGGTGTTTTACAACAGCAGTGGAAAGCAAACTCAGACAGCGATTAGAGGCTGAGACCCCTGGCAAAGCATGGATTCTTTGAAGAACACTTCATGCACTGACATTTCTCTGCTGTAATCTCCAATTGCCTTAAAGTCTTAAAAGTTTGGTACAATATGAAAGTGTGTGTGTGTGTGTGTGTGTGTGTGTGTGTGTGTGTGTGTGTGAGAGAGAGAGAGAGAGAGAGAGAGAGAGAGAGAGAGAGAGAGAGAGAGAGAGAGAGAGAGATTTTTTTGAGACAGGGTTTCTCTGTGTAGCTTTGAAGCCTGTCCTGGAACTAGCTCTTGTAGACCAGGCTGGCTTTGAACTCACAGAGATCCACCTGCCTCTGCCTCCCGAGTGCTGGGATTGAAGGCATGTGCCACCACTGCCTGGCTGTGTGTGTAAATTTAATAGTGCAAAGTAGAGAAGAAGTATATGGCATGAGAGCTAATCAAGATTACCAAGAATAGAAACCAAAAAGAGGAAGCTCCCCCAAATAAACTAAAACATAAAAGAAAGCTAATCCTTTCCCATCCTTAACAGCTAGAATAATATTTGGTGGACTCCCTGGTTGCAGAATAACTTTGAGACAAGAACTCCTGCCACAGGCTGCGATATACAAAAGCTGTCATTAATCTAACTAAAAGGCATGCTCCATGATTTCCAGGGGCAGTGGGGAAAACCATCAGTGAAATAAAGGAACTAAAGTCAGTCTGAAATGCTCAGTCATGTTTGGATAAGGAGGATGGAAAGAGTGGGGGCTTGGGCTGGAACAGTGAAGGTAGAGCCCACAGACAGGCAAGGCACAGCCAACTGCTGGATGAGGCTCAGGTTATGAAAGGGAGGACCTGCATTTTTTATCGTCTCTGTATGTTGCAAAAGTAAAGGAACAATGTCCAGAGACCGGGACTCAACAGTAACATGTGAGGATAGCTGGACGAATGCCCCTTATCTCCAGGCCTGTAAGCATGGTTGGTCATCTAGTGGACTGTATTCGTTGAACAGAAGAAAAACTGGTGAAGGATAAAGTGGGCAGCTGGTCCACAAGAGAGTCACTGAATGTCTTGGGAGTGACTGAAAAAAAATACCTGAGGCAGTTAAGTCACAGAAAATGAGTAGCCATCTGGGCAGCCAGCCTCTACACTAAGTTAGGGTGGGTTTGGGTGTGAAATGCCCATACAATCTCCTTTTTGGACACCTACTCCCCACCTGGCACAGCTGTATCATCCAGTTGCAGAACCTTCAGAAGATGAGGCTTAGCTGGAAGAAAGTGGCTGCAGGATGCAAGGGACACAGGAGACAGGCCTTGTTTATAGTGTGGCCCCACTTCCAACCTGAGTTCTTTGCTTCTGCTTCATAACTGCTGCCAAGGATGTGAGGGAGATGCAAGCTCACATGACCATGGACTGAGCCACTTGAGCGACGATACCTTCCTCCATCATGATAGACTATAAACAATGAGGTAAAACAAACCTCTCTCACATCTGTAACTACTTTTGTCAGGTACAGTGTGACAGAAAAGTTACTTATATCAAATGACAGAAGTGCCAGCTAACTCCCCTTCTCTAAGTCCAGACTCATTGTTAGACTCCCACAGTAGGATAAGCAGAGAAAATAGCTCTCGCCAGAGGCCACAGATATCTGTCTACTGTACAGGACACTGGAAGAGGCTTCTCAGGCATTGAAATGGACAAGGCTAGGGCACAGGGCAAAGCCCTTCCTGTGGCCCTCCCATCTGTCCCATCCTTGGGAATCAGATGAGCCATGGTTAGTCATCATTGCTCATTCACACTGTCACGCTCACTGGAGTTGTACCATGGAGAGCTGTGATGTTCAACTCCAAACAGTGACCTAACTTCTGTCTCTACTGCTTGCCTATAGTCGAGGTCAGGAGAGGCAGGCCATGCATGAAAGACTTTGCATATACTTGGTTTAAGAGGGAAGTATGGCACATTGCCTTATGTTGCTCTAGCCTTACCTAACTACAGAGATCTGGGAAGGCCTGCTTGCTTATGCAAATGGAAAAAAAACAATTAAAGACACACTGACTGGAGAATGCTGTCATAGGAGTCTTTGAACTTCCCTAACTGATAAAAAGTGGATCCCACACTGCAAGGCTCCCACACTACTTCAGGGAAGTTGAGATAACATCATTCTTCCCTTTTGACAGGTAGAGAAACTGAGGCCCAGGCACTTACAGAGATTAACCAAACAGTTAAGATGTTAGAGACAGAGCAAAGACTGAAACAGCCCAGCTGGCTTCAAATAAGCAGCCTCCCCACTCCCAGTAAGAAGAATATGTTCACGTGTTTGCAAGACACAGGAATTTGTGGTCCTGTCTCCCAGGCCTAGCAGCTCCTTGCTCACGTGTGTGCAAGATCAGAAGAACAAAGACTAGAGTTCATGATGCTGCAGCTTAACTCGAGCGGGAGGCTCTCCCTCGCTGAGAACAGACGATCAGCAGCTCTGCCAGCAACTGCCTGCTCCCTGCCATCAGGCTGCATTCCATCAGAAAGAATCACACTCCAGTTATTGGGTGGAAAGCGAGGCACATCTGCCCCCAGATACACATAGAAGCAACAGGCATGCGGCTCTGATTAATAACGAAAGGCTGGGCACAAGCACATCTCAGTGTACAGGAGAGGGGGCTGTATCCTAGCTTCTTTTCCTACCACTCTCAGTAAGGCATAAAATAAGAGGAGAATCACGAGAATTGGGCAATTAAAAGAAAAAAGACTTTAAAGAAGCAAAGAAATCCACCTGCCCAGGTGGCAGAGAAGCATGGATTTTATACTCTTCCAGCCCGCAATTCCACACACTTGTGTCATTTGTTTTTCGTCCTATTTTAGGAAGGCATTCTGTTGTTCAAGAAGGAGAATAAGTGGAGCATACCATCCTAATCCAACCCTCACCTTTAACAAATAGGGAAACTGAGGACCCAAGATATGATCATCCAAGTCCAATTGGCAGCAAGACGGGAGACTGCATCTCTTCTCAGATAACCTTCCCCTATGCATGGGTTCTTGGCTCCCTGGAGGAGAATGGGCATATCTTGGGCAGAAGGCATAGTGTTGATTTTTAGGATAAGGTCACACTAGTACGATGAACTTTTCTGATGACTGGATGAGCTACCAGGGTCGCCTCCACTGCTGAGACGCTGCTGCGTGGCATCTGCCTGCCTCCTACTGACTGTCCCAGTGTTGTTTGGCCGACATGTGTATGGGCTGAAAGTTTTTGTGTGTGGGGATCATCAATAAGGGGTTGATGGTGAGAAGTGTCAAGCACTGACTCTGCCCCCCCCACTATTACACACTACCCCATGGAGTCACTGAGCTCCGTTCACAAGCTAGTCTTAGACTAAAGAATGGGAATGTTGGATGAGTGTGGCCACAAGGACAGCTTCTATGACCAGTTGAACCAGTTACATGCCTTATCTAATGTACCAGGACTTGCCCCAAGAGGGTACCACTAGGTTACCACTGGTTCTTGGAATTTTCATGTGAGACTCATCCTTCTGAATGAATCAACAACATATCACATCAGGTCAACCTCTACCTAGCTCCATGGGTGATAGCCAAGTCTATCTCTAGCCCCTGTCACTCATATAATGATATAGCATTTGTCTTTATGTCCTTGAGTTTGCAGGGTCCTTATCATCAAACAATGGTTGGAAAATTCAACATTCTATCCCACCCAAAGAAAGGTATCTTTGTTCAGCTTTTGAGTTGTATATAGCTTGAACTTTGGAGACCAGTGTCTGTAGACAGGAGAAGATGCATCTTTTCATCTGTTTCTGAGAAGCCTATAAAGCTTTGGTTGAAGAGGTTAGGCCTGAGGGTATCGTTAAAGGCTTTTCTTGATCCAACTTTTAGTCATTAGGATGCTATTAGCTACTGTAACAAATAAGCTTTAACACATTATAGCTGAACACACACACACACATGTCTTTATTGATTCAATAACAGCCCTGCTCAGAAGATTGTTCTTTAGCAGGTGATTCATGAACCAAGGCTTCTTGAATATTTTGACTCCATCATCTCCTGGAAGCTTAGACTGATCATCACCCAGTCAAAGTCTGAAGTGGGAATGTGGACTCTAGTGATCATACTTGTAAACTGTTTGAGCCTGAGAGAACATGAAGATCTTAGAATGTCTTCTGCTTGGACTGCAGCCAATGATATATAAGGTGCTAATGAGAGTTAGGCATTCTGGGAAATGTAATCCTTGGTCATAGAGACTGTTCCCATTCTTAGAGAAAGGGGAGGCATTTATCTTGTTCTCTTCCAGAGGCAGGAAGAGTTACTAGAAATTTTCCATAGATCTCAGCACTGAGGAATTCATCTATTTTCCTTACTGGGTCTCCATGGGTATATAATGGGAAAATGAGGGAGTGAAGGCAAAGGTCTCAAGACAGAGAAAATAGAAAGATTTGGACTCAAACAATCTTAATTACTTCATCACAGCTATGTAACCGGTTCCACCATCCTTTTCCCACCCTGCATAACCCATCTGGCCAGAGGTCACAGGACTGAAACTCAGCACTAGGACATCGGGGATAAAGAAATCTCCCCATAGATACAGTTTGGGCCAGGAGTTTCCCTATGTCTCCTGGTCCTATGGAGCTGGACCATTCTTTCCTGCAGAGCTATACTGTGTACGATAAGGCAGATGTTTGACATATTTATGAATTCCGACAGTAGGGATCCCCTCCACAAGTATGGAAATCAAATCTGTTTGTGATGTCACCATATGTTCGCTGTGAGTAGAAGGTATCAACCTCAGTTAAGGAGGACTGGTCAGGGAGAGGCTACAAGTCTCAGAAGTGAATTGGGCTGCAGTGAGGGTATGGAAACAATGGCCTAGTACCCTTCCAAAGCTGGAGCCTTTGGCTTAACTGAGCATAGTGGAGCCCCAAACTTAGCTCCTTAGGAATACTATTCCACCTAAGTCTGGGAGAAAAGAAGACATCATTGAAGGTTAGCCATAGGCACAGCAGAAAAAATTAATCTCCTTTACTTAAGGAACAGGGCAGGCCCAGATGGTATGACTCGCGAGACTAGCAGACTAGTCTCATGCAACCCGAGACTACAGTGAAGTATGATCTCATGTGCAGACACCCAGCAAAGTGGCTGGTGTGCGATAGATGGTCCACAAATGCCAGCTAACTATAGCCTATCCCCCATGGTTCTTCCACTTGAACACGGGACGATAATGTTCCAAGTGAATAAGGATTTAATGCAATTGCCATTTGATTTAATTTCCAAATGCGTTAAAACTGTTAATTCAACACATCAGCATGCAGCTGATGAAGTAGTCAAAATAATTCAAGGGAACCAATACTTGTCAGGTTTTATTTATCCACATTTTCACTTCTTTAAAATAAGCTGGTCGCTGTGCCTGTATAAAGTACAATATACATAGATATCTCCCTGCTAGCTTCCCCCACACACATATGTTCAAGTTAAGTTTTCCACTCTTTTTCCATCTGTCATTTCTCCCTTCCCATGAAAAGCTAATGGAGAGACTATCAAGAGCGAGAAAGTGAGAGGCTGAGGTGGGGTAGTTGGCCAATGCAGGGATGATGAAACTGACAAAGACAAGCATCACATCACAGACACACATATACATAAACAGGCACATGAACCATGCTTGTCTTGGCTCTGTACATATGTGACCATCCTCCCAAATCTAAGGCAGCTAGCGTTCATCATTCCATTTTTATGCTTAGAGAGTCACGGAATTCCATTCCCAATTCATATGGTCAACAGAGATTCGAATCCTAATCTGGAACTAAGACCCAGACTCCTTATCTATGTGTTCTTGGTTCACAACTATGCTAGGGGATAATGTAAGCCAGGATGGAAGCATGAGAAGGCTATCCTAGAGGGAACAAAATCTGAAGAAAAATATATTACTGAGCTTCTCTTAGGACTGGCAGGAAGTGGGGGGGGGGAAATTGGGTTAATGTGAAAAACTGTTGGATGCACACACTTACATTTGAAGCGCTCCTGGGTAAACACGTAGGGTTCATCACAACCCAAGAGTCTTCCGTTAAAAGGGACTAATGAGAGCCCAGAAGCTTTTTCTTAAGAAAATGATGATCTCCTGGCCACATGTCAGGCTGCATAATTAGCCTGACTGGAGAAGGTAGACTCAGGCTCCAAATCACAGCCAGTGTAGATCAAGGCCATAAGAACAACAACACAGGGCATTACAGAGCTTGCAGGCTCCACTGGAGGAAGAAAAGCATGATGAAAATGCATGATTAAAGGAAAAAGAAGAAGCAGGTAGCTGCAAAGGAGACAGACACAACTTTATCAGGGGTAGAAGAAAAACGAGTTCAAATGAGGAGCCTCCAAAAGGAGGGAAATGCCTTTGATGAGTAAAGCATCCCCCGCCATGACAAGTACTCTCAGGTATGCTCCGTGCAATGTGCAGTTCAAAAATAAGATCAGCCTTTAAGAAAAATAATAATCAAATAAGGAAGGGATGGTAAAGGGCTCTGAGTAGAGCTGCATGCTTGTCAAGGGTGACTTGGAACAATCCATAGACAGATGTGTGGGTGTCGCCAGCAAGAAACTGGACTCGCAAAGCTTTTCATTTCAGGCACCTGTGCTCAAGCAGAAGCTATGAACAGCACACAGCTACAGTGTTGATGTTAAATGCACCCCCAAAGCCAATGTGGTCCCTAGGATGGCTCTGTTGGGAGGTGGTGAGACAGTTCGAAGGGAAGGTCTACCAGGAAGTCCATAGTAGTTATTATTGTCAAGTTGATCTGAAAACGAAGTGCCTAGGAGCTAAGGAAAGCCCTCTTCTGGGTGTGTCTACAATGGGACCTCAGTTTCCAAAGACAATTAGATCAGAGACCCTCCAAATCACCTACTAAATGGATTAAACCTTTGGAGGATTCATAATACGATTGCATCCTCCATTTGGTAGTGGTGGAAAATAGAAGCCTGGGCCTTTGGAGGAAGTAGGTAAATGGAAGCATGGCCCTGGGACTCTGTCTTTCTCTGGCCACTTCCTGTAGCCTCTTCTTTCTGCTTCTTGTCTATCATGAAGAATTCCCTTAGCCACATACAGAAGTATGGCAGAAGCCACTCCCGTGGTATTTTGCTCAAGCACATGGGTCAAGAAATCAGGGACTGAGCCTTCTAAAAAGTATGAGCCAGGGTAAATAATCAATCCCTCCCTCCAGACCTCCCTTCCTACCCTTCTCCTTCCCTCCCTACCCCTCTCCTTCCCCCTCCCCTTCTCTCTCCTCTCCTCCCTTCCTTCCTCCTTCCCTTCCTTCCTTCCTTCACTTGTGTTGTTGAACCTTTAGTCATGGTCATACAAAATTAACTAAAGCAGGTCATATTCCCTTCAAGGGAACTACAACTTCAAAGGACCTCAGTCTTCCTAGCCCATGAAGTGAGCAGTTAGCTCTTCCATACTATGGCCCCACCGTTGCCTTTCAGTATCCCCACCAAAAGTCCCAAGCAATAGACTGTGAGCCAAATGAGGTTTAGTTTTCTTCTTTTCATGTGTTAGTTAAATCAGGTATTTTGTTTTGGTAATGACTCACACAGGTACAAAGATAAAAGTGACACTATCTGATAATGACAAGATCTAGGAAGGAAATCGGAGCATAACACCGAGGGTTGAAGCTACAGAAGTTAGGGCTGAAAATCCGGTGAGTGTTCCATCAGATGAGGCCTTCAGAGGAGACCTCTCTGAGAGGCTGTTGTTAGGGCAGAGGCCAGAGGGAACAAAGCGAGTGAGTGATCTAATTATCAGAAAGAAAACTATACCTGGCAAAGAGACAAGCAAGTACAAAGGTCCTGGGGTCAGAACTAGCTTGGTATCTTTCAAAGAGGATAAGGATCAGTGTAGTTAGAGAAGAGATGAGAAGGCTAATATGTGCGGGGTAGGAGGGTCAGGATACAAAGAGATAGAGAAGACAGACTCAGAGGCCATGGCAAATGTGTGAATTGTATTCTGAGTATGATCTAAACTGCTGAAGGGTGTGTGTGTCTGTATGCACATATGTGTGTGATTCATGTATATGTGCGTGTGCATGCATGTGTGTGATTCACGTGCGTGCGCGCACACACACACACAAAGATATACCATAGCAATACTATAGTATATCTATTTCTTTGATCCTTGCTCATCATGTTTCAAAACTGAGCCAGGCTAGCCCTATCTACACACCTGCCAAGACCACGGGACCCATCACTTACGGAATGACTCGCAGCAACCTTGCCACCCTTTTCAAGACTGCATTGTTCACTTCATGCTGTATCGTGGGACCCACCATTCTGGATTTTTTTCATGAAGTGTGAAATAGAAGGTGGAGATAGGCAGCTTACATTTGTCACTTGAAATCTGTGTGAGCTTGAGAAATCTCCATCTCTGTTCCTTCATTTGTAAAAAGGGGTTACTAACAGTCTACTTCAGAGGGTGATTGTTAAGATGCCTAAGCTCATGTAACCGGTACCTGATACCAACTCTATGGTATGTGCTATAAGTTTGTATGTGTCCTCTAGCCAGGACACACCTTCTCGGACTCAATGAACATTTGCTAATAAAACAGAAGAAAGATTCAGCAGCTCTAGTCATTCTAGATTTCAAGCAATAGCTGTAAACTCAAAGTGGTTTAAATAAGAATTATTCCCATAGGCTTATATGCTTGAATACTTAGTCACCAGGGAGTGGTACTATTTGAGAAAGATGAGGTGTGGCCTTGTTGTAGGAAGTGCGTCACTAGGAACAGGCTTTGAGGTTATAAAAGCCCACACCAGGACCATTCTCTCTCTTCTTGTAGCCTGCAGATCCAGGTGTAGATCTCAACTACTTCTCCAGTGCTATTTTCACCATGCTTCCCACCAAGAAGATAATGGGCTAAGGCTCTGAAACGGTAAGCAAACCCCAACTAAATGCTTTTCTTTATAACAATTGCGAGTAGTCATGGTATCTCTTCATAGCAATAGATCAGGGACCAAGATACATACTCAGGGTAGTAAATGAGCAAAAGAGAACAAGATAGGAGAGTGGTTAGTTGAGAGAAATCAGAACATACAGCTCTCTATCACCAGCCCTGGATACAGGACGATCAATGTGGCCCATCATTATACAATGTCAGGAAGCTTTTGGGGGCTGGAGAGATGGCTCAGAGGTTAAGAGCACTGGCTGCTCTTCCTAGAGGACCTGAGTTCAATTCCCAGCAACCACATAGTAGCTCGCAACCATCTATAATGAGATTCAGTGCCCTCTTCTGGAATGCAGGCGAACAGTGTGTACATAATAAATAAATAAATCTTAAAAAAGAAGCTTTTAAGCATGATATACAATATTTAAAGAAGAAAAAAGAGAAATAAGACAATACCAAGTGGTTTAAGTAAAGCATTTCTGCAACTAATATCAACGTATAAGATGGATATGATGGTCTCAGTCCTCTCTGTCTTTTAGAAGAGTGAGTCCTAAATCTAACCAAAAATTAAGTGTCCAGTATGTGGAAAAGCCTCCCTTAAGACAGGACAAGGTATAATGGACAGAACTTTTGGGCAACAACCCCTAAAAAAATGGCAAAGATAAAATTGTTGATAATAACAGACATAATTTTGTGGGTTCTTATGTTGTGCTAGGGTCTATACATATTCCACTGTCTCTGTCCATGAAACCTGCAGTGTAAGTAAGAATGGTACCCACAGGCTCACAGATCTGAATGCTTGGTTATGAGGGAGTGGCACTATTCGAAAAACTTAGGTGGTGTGACTTCGTTGAAGAAAGTGTATGCTGGAGGTAGGCTTTTAGGTTTTCAAAAACTCAAGCTGAGACCAGAGTCTCTTTCTTCTCGCTGCTTGCAGAACCAGGCGTAGAACTCTAAGCAACTTCACCAATACCATGTCTGCCTGCAAAGACAACTCGCTCATCACCGTGATAATAAACTAAACCTCTGAAACTGTAAGCAAGCTCCAATTAAATGCTTTATTTTGTATGAGTTGCCATGGCCACAGTATCTCTTCACAGCCATAGGACACTCATTAAGAGAGAACCCATCAGATAAATGTATTTATCCCATTGTATAGATAAGGAAAATGGAGCCAGGAGTGAGAAGCAGGTAGCAGAGATCAAGAACAAGACTGAAATTCAGGTGTGTTCTAATCTGCACTCTGTACTCTTAACCACCATGCTCCAGTAATCCACACAACCATCACATTTTCCAGAGACACTAACTCCATGTTGACAAGTTCTGAGTACTTTGTAGGGTGTGGATAAGTGTGTGTGTGTGTGTGTGTGCGCGCGCGCGTGTGTGTGTGTGTGTGTAACAGCTCTGGCTGTCTTCCAGCTCACTTTGTAGACCAGAGATCTGCCTCAACGTCCCAGAGATCTGCCTGCCCCTGCCTCCCAAGTGTGCCACCACTGCCCGGCTCTGCCTCCCGAGTGTGCCTCCACTGTCTGGCTGACAAAAAATTCTAAAATCATTAATTTATGAATATTAGAATTCAGCTGAGCAACTTTAGTTGAGGAAATTCATGTCCTCTCGCCAAGCAAAATGCCCTGAAATGGAAGAGCCCAGAAAGATCAGAAATAAGTGGAGAATAAGAACGCTTATGAGCAATGGCCTGGAACAGGTAGGCAGGGGACGGGCTGTCAACTGAGTGAAACCTCAATTACAGGGTAATCTAACATATAGCCACTACATTATCACAACTCAATAAACATCTTCTTCAGAATTAAGTAATTCCAATTTGCTTTCATTGCGGTCTGAGTCGCCCAAAGAATGCTGATACCACCTACAGCTAAGATTAGGCTGCATCTTCTAAAGCCCTGATTTGCACTGTGCTAGGATGCTGGTGAGTCAAGGAGCATGAGGGCATGTCAGTGTGCAGAGAGACAGGGACTCATCCCAGGCTTGCTCTGCTCACCTCCGTGTGTATACTCACTACCGGAAGCCATGGCACAGGCCTCCCTCCAGCCCTGGCACCTCAGGTACTGGGTGGGGAGGCTGTGAGCTTTCAGTCACAAATAGTCACAGTTTGAATGAAGGACACGGACACAAAGTGTAAGAGATGGCCCATGTAACCAGGTGGTGCTGATGTTAGCATGACAATCTACTGAGTTGCTGTAACTCTTCAAAAGTAGACACCAGAGGAAACCCAGAGACCTCTGACCTACACCCCATAAGGCTGGTGCTCCCAAGGTACATTTTTATGCGTCTCTCTTTCCTTCTGCTCAAGCATTACTACATGGAGATTAAGCACCACCCTCCACTTTACACTGGCCTTAAATGATTTCTCCAAGGCCACAGAGGTACTGGGCGAGGCGTCTGGTCACTAAGTCACACCTGGTGTACCATTCATTTGCTAGCATCTTAGAGCACATGGGTCAGTCACAGCTCTGAACACTCCTGCACTGGTCATCCCGTTTCACCCTCACGACACCTTCCCAGGAACAAAACCCTATCACTCTATCCCCAGATGTATCTGCTGAGGCCCTGAGAGCTTTAGGCCCTATTCAAAGTCACAGAGATGAATCAAGATAGGTCCAGAAGTCCAAGGGAGGCATCTTGACTCAGGCATTACTGTGTGCATGGGAAGAAAAACCACACAAGGGTCATTTCTTTACCCAATGCCCCAAAGTCAGCTGAATGTTCATGTATGACTCCTCGGCCCATGCAAACTGTATGACAAACAAAAGCCATCATCACTCACGAGGAGGAATGGCAGTGGGGGCCACTGCTTCAACAGCAAGTGGCCCTTAGGAAGTTAGTTACTTTTGCTTTTTAGATATTCCTCCTTTCCTCACCAAAAGGATGACTGCTATTCTTCTTTTCATTTTAAATACAAGTATTTCATAATGGAAGCATGCAAGCCACTGGCTCAGCCAAGGCTAAGGGCTTTTAGTGGGGAGAATCATTCTTCATAAGACCTTGCTCTCAAATGCTCTCATCCCCTGCCTTTAAGTGGCCACTGGCCACAGGCTGGAAGCTGACAGGTTTCCTTTGGGTACCGCCTAGTAACACTGCCTCTCACTGCCTTACGTATATTGGGGGAGTGTCTCTACCTGCTTGCCTGTTATCTACATCTCTTTGGCACTGATTATAACATTGTGATACCAAGAGCCAAAAAGCCCTAATCCCCAGCCTCCTCCCCCGAACATAACTATAGCAGTCCACCTCAGACTCAGATCCAACCCTAAGCCTCCCCTTAGGATGACCCTCATCTCCTCAATGCTGCTATGCTGGCTCTCTCAGCTATAAAAGAAGTTGAAATAAAACCAATGTGAATAGCTGCAATTAAGATAAAATGAGACAGCATATGTGAGGGGACCAAGCAAATGGCTTATCACCCACTCTATATTAAAATGGAGGGGAAGGGGGTACTTAAAAAGTGAAATCCTCTGCCAAGAAAGTGGATGAATTTCGTCAAGGTGTCATAAAATGGGGCCAGATTACAGAAAGTACCAATGCACCATTGCCCGCTGTGGAGGAGCTGCAGAAGCTTCCAGCACACCTCTCAGAGGAGAGCATGGGCTGCAGGGGAAGGGGTTATGGAGGGGTCACAGTCACACATTTGACTAATGCACCTGGGACCAGAATTCACCCTATACGCTTTGCCTTAACTAGGCCTCAGTTGGTACAGCCAACAAAGGACAAAGCACTGTCCCAGTGGCCATCTCTCCAAGCTAAGACAGCATTGCTTCAGCAATCCCCCTGCCCCAGTAGCTTATAGATCAACACTTCTACACCTCTTCACCATGACTCTGAGTAGAAGACATAGGGAAAGAACAAAGCAAACATTTTCTGGCCCCATTTTTCTATGAGTACAAACTTCAAGGTACAGCACTGACTCCCATGGTCCTTCCCATCACTTCACCACCACTTTGCATCAGTCAGGTATGTGCAGGGTGCCTCACAGTTACATCCCAAGGCCAACAAAATCTGGGTAACTCCTGATAGGCACAGCCAGAGGCTTAACTCGTAGGTGAATCTAGACCCTGTCAAATTGGCAGACGCTATTTCCCATCACAGTAGGAGAGGAGACGAGGTGAGGTGAGTGTCAGCTTATCATCCTCCATGTGACCATCCATGCAGAGTCAGGAGAGCTCAGAATACAGAGTCCAGACAGTGTTCTCCATTCTGGTCCCACTGAAGCCACCAGTCACACAGAACCAGCAAAGAGAAGTCAAAGTTTTTACACCAATCCATGCTCAAGTAAAAACAGAGCAGCAGTGGCAGCAACAACCACAAACAGTCAGAGCCTTCTGAGAATCAGGTGCTATTTTTTCTCCCTTCAAACACAGCAGGTATTACTTTACAGCTGGCACAATACAAACAGGTTCATTATTTCATTCACTAAATATTGCTATATTGAAATTTTAATCAGTGAACATAGCAGTGATAAAATGAATACATTCATACACTATTGCTGCCTGTGTAAACTGCCAAACTATTCTTTGCAAAAGCAATATTACAATAGAGAGAAGAAAATTCATAAAGATATTCATATGCTTTGGTCTATCAATTCAACTTCCAGAGATTTATCTAAGGAAAGAATCTGGTTCTGTATAATAATAAAATAACTAAAATTATTATTAGTAGTTGTTGTTTTGGAAGAACTGTGTTGAGATGTTAACTTTTACACACTCAAAGGAAGAAATGATAAAAAAGACAGAAACACCTGGAAATACTTAAATGACTGTGAATATGGAGATTTTTAAAAAGAGGGAAATGCACTAGACTGAATGGGCATTTATTTCTTTTCTGCTGTGTAACACCGTGACCAGAGACAGAGTTTATTTTGGCTTGTGGTTGTAGCAGGGGAATCCATATGGAGGGGGAGACAACAGCAGGCAGCTAGAACAGGAAGACGAGAGATGACATCTTCAGTCACAAATACAAAGCAGAGAGAGCAAAGCAGAAGCTGGATGAGGCCAAGGCTATGGTCTCTCAAAGCCCATCCCCAGTGAGGTACTTCCTCCAACAAGGCTCTGCCTCCTAAAGGTTCCCTGGCCTTCTCAAACAGTGCCAGGGACCTGAAGCCAAGTGTTCAAATGTGTGAACCTATGAGTGATTTTGCTCCTTCAAAGCAGCACAAATGGCCTGTGCCTGGTAAGCAGGATAACTCGAAGAAGAGCTTCAGGAGGCATAGGATTTGCCAAAGTCCTCCGAAGAGGCAGGAAAGGGAATACGGGATTCCAAGGAGAGTTGCCCCCAGAGGCTCACACGTTTGAATACTTGGTCCCCGGCTGATAGAACTTTTGGGGAAGGATTAGAAGGTGTGGCCTTGTTGAAAGGGGTGTGTCAGTGGGGGTGGACTTTGAGGTTCCAAAAGCTGAGATGATTCCTAGTTAGTTGTCTCTTTGTCTCGTGCTTGTAAACCAAGATGTGTGTGCTCGGCTACTGCTCCTGATGGTGATCTGTGTCTATTTGTCTGCTTCCGTGTTTCCCACCATGATAATCATGGACTCGAGCCCTCTGGAACCATGAGCCTCACATTAAATGTCTTATTTTATAAGCTGCCTCAGTCATGGTGTTGTCTTAGCAACAGGAAAGTAGTTAAGAAAGGGGCCCACGTGCATATTGTAAGGGAAAGCATGGAACTACCTCAAGGTGAACAAGCACAAGAAAACAGATGCACGTTGACTCAAGACCATTTGGGAGGTAGGCTCCCTCTTTCAACAGTCTTCTGGAAATATTGTCATTATATGGAAATTGCAGCTAATAAACCCTCACAAACAATTCTATGAGAACATTTCAGTAGGACATCCCTAAACCACAAAGAACATGTGATCATCTTGATTTGAAATACAAATTCAAGTCAAACTTGCAGGTTGCGACTGTGGTATATATCCCGCATGTAGGTACCTCATACGGGAGAATGTTCTAGAGAGCAGTGACTGTGAGGAAGCAACAGGCGAGAGAGAAGGGGCTAGCTGTATAAAAATGGAGTTAAGATCCTGTAACCAACCAGTTGGCAAAGTTGTGGCGAGGTGGCACTCACCTTTCACGATCAGCTCTGCATAGTTGGACACACCGGATCCACCATCTGAGCGGATTACACAGCGATACTTGGAGACGCTGCGTTGAGAGGTGTCTGCCACACTGACTGTGGCTGAGAAGCGCCTGTGGTTGACCACACGAGTGACCATGAGGGCCGTGTCTCTGCCATTCCATTGCTGAAGACACAGGAAGAAAAGGAAGAAGAAATCATAACACCAGGGCTTCTGAGAAACCTTCAACACAGACCCCATGACCCTTGAATGCTCCAGGGGCCTAGGACTTCCTTGAAGTAGAATGACAAACTGCTTCTATCTAGTCTGAGCTATGGTTCTGACTCAACCCCCATCCACTGAATGTACTACCTGAGGTCTGTAGTCCAGCACTCCAGAAGCTGAGGCAGGTGGCTTCCAAGTTTGAGGCAAGTCTACATAATGAACCCTGTCTCAAAAAATAGGAAGAAAGGAAGAGAGGGAGGGCAAGAAAGAATGATTCAAGAGGAAGGATGTCTGCTTGGAAGGAACTGGGACAAAAGCTTCTCCTAATTGCCTCAGCTCCTGGCTCAGCACACTTTTGGAGCTGGCTTTATTCCCTTAACCTTCCCCCTTCTTATTTTCCTTCAATCTCATAAGCAGAAACTGCAGTATTTCCCCAAAGACGGCCTTCAGCAGATTAACAAAAAATTCAGCCCACATAGAGTATTAGTAATCTGCCTTGCTCTCAGATCCTCAGCTGCTGATCAATGTCTCAATGCCTTTGACTCCCATCTGCCCCAGGCTGTCACTGTAAATAATTTCTACCTCTCCTCTTTGCCATGTCCTCTTTCCTCTGCCTGGAATGTTCTATGTCCCCAGGAACAGCCCCTCTCCCACTAATCAATATTTAGCTTGCCACTGTCTCTAGGAAGTTTCCTCATCAATCACGCCACCATCTGAAAGGCAGCTGTGCCTCTCTGTACTGTGCAAGCCTTTCACACATCCTGGTCCATGACTGTTCCCCACTTGAGACCCAGAGTCCCCAACAGGCAAAATCCCATTCATTTTCCTATGCCAACTCTACCAAGATTTGTAGGATCAGGGCAAATACATATAAGTGTTTGTCTTCAGCAGCCTGAATTTTAGGTGTGATGTTTTGGGTTAAATAGATTCTTTCACAGTAGCAAGCTGTAGTAACTGGGAAGGCATGCATGAGGATGCATTTTGAGTGGATATTTACTAAGCACCTAGTATGCAGCTGATCCCGAGCTGGGTGCTTTTGTATAATCCTCCATTTTAATCTTCACAGCCTTGTTGAGGTGTGTGTTATTACTGCTCTTCTCAGAAGAATCAAATGTCAAAGAGGTTAAATAAATATGTAGAGCAAACACATCCCTCATCCAGGCTTCCCCGCATCCGTTCAAACATTTTTCCCTAAGACTTTATCCCCATTGCCTGCTTTAATGTACTTTTTATCTCTCAAGTGAAATGGAGGGTTTTAATTGTCTGGTTGGATTCAGAGAAACCTGGCTATTTATGATTCCCAGGCCCCATGTCTTTCCAGATGAGATCTCTTTTGCTTCTCCCATGAAGTAAATAATCTTTCCATGTGCATGACCCATTTTTTTCATGTCAGTTTCCAATCTACCTCCCATCAGGGACATGTTAAGATGGGGATACAGGAATGGGCAGGGCCGCTGATGAGGCCCTACCAAGCCCATGAGGATATGGCAGTCCACGAGACAGGAAGCAGAGTCACCAACGCTCCCACCAGAGGAGAGACCTGCTTCAAATTAGTCTGGGGAGTCAAAGAGGACAATTTCCTTCACCACATTGTTTTCAAATTCTTAGGACTTTCAACCTCAAACCGGATCACCTCTGCATCCCCAAATACTAAAGCAAATGGCATTTCCCAAAATCAGGACAACAAGAAAGGTAGCCAAACCCTTCTCCAATTCCAGAAATGATCCAATATAAAATAAAGCCATATAAGGGAGCAGAAGTCACAGGGACTATAGCTCCCAAACACCTGTGCATGCCTTGGGGAATCCTTGCAAGAAATAATACAACTTAGACCCAGGTACAAAAAGCTACCAGATACTAAAGAACACCCCCACTTCACGATAGTGTGATAAGGAGGTTGAAAAGATTCTGGAAAATAGAAGAATTGAACCCTGATTTGGAAAAGGTGCAGAATGTATAGGGGAGGGGACTTCAGAAGATACAGGGTCACCCAAAGGGTTCCATCTTTACCCTTTCTTAGCAAGACAATGCAAGAACACTTTAATACATGCATGAGTCAGTGATAGAGGATTAGTTAGATATTGTCTGACCTGATTTATTTATAAAGCTTTCCTTTCTTTTCCTCTCTCCTCCCCTCTCTTCCCATACACAATAGATTCATCAAAAACTGCTCACCTGTGGAGCCACTGTGAGCAATAAATGAGAAGGTACACAAAACACTTAACATTAAGGCACATTCTGGTGTTACAAGAGTTTGTAAATTAACCATGAAATCAGCAAAGAAAAATTCTGTCAGTGGAATGATAGCTCCCCTCCCAAAGATTTGCACACCCTAAAATCCAGAACCTGTGAAAATGCAAACATATACATATATAAACATATACATATATGTGGGTATATATATATATACACATGGGATCAATGTATCACAAAGGTTCTCATGCTAAAGTGGGGATGGGGGAGCATGAGAGACTGAGAAGGAGGTATGGGAAGAAGGACAGGTTAGAGGGAGGCAGCTGCTCACTTGAATCTGAAGGAGGGAGTCAGGAGCTAACTGACTCAAGGGTATTGTTTATAACAGAAAATCGGAGGTCTCAGTATCTTTTATAAGAGGGAAGGCATTCTCCCCAGACACTTACAAGCATGTCAACCTTTTGTCATTTTAAAACAACATCATCATCATCTACAAAATTCACAATCCAAAAATAAAACCACAATTAAGGCTAGAGAGATGACTCAGCACTGCCTGCTTTTCCAGGGGACCTGGCTTCAATTTCCAGCATTCATACAGCAGATCATCATCATCTGTAATTCCAGCTAGAGGGCATCCAATGCCCTCTTCTGGCCACCTTGGGCACTGCATGCACATGGTACACAAATGGACATGAGGGCAAAAGACTCATACATACAAAAATTAAAATACATATTCTTTTGAAATTAACAAAAGGACATACAACCAAACACAAAAACAACTGCAGAAACTTCACAACTTTTACATTTACGATTTTGTGGTGGGCTGCACTCATTGCTTTCCGTGGCCACGGGCAGTCTATGCACTGGCTGGACACACCTTCAGGGACCACAGCCCACCAACACCTGAACGCCATATGCAGAACTCACTGAAGCTCCTTTCTGACTGCTCATCTCAACAATGGCAGAGAAATAAATTTATTCTGAGCCGTTAGGTTTGTAGAGTTTATTTCAATCTCAATAAGAAACTAATGCTAAGAGAAAGGGCTGGTTAAGTGCTAAAGCTGCACTGTGCACATTTACATTTTATCTTGATGTTGCCTTCGGTATTATTTACTTATCTTCTTAATGATGTCAGATTCTGGCAGAACTGAAGAGGATTAAGTGCATTCCCCTGAACCGTTCACATTTTTTTTTTCTGTTCAGCTCCTGAGCTGAGAACCTTTCTCCCATTGAAGTATAGGAAATTGCAGGTTGTCTTATAAAATCTCTGGAAAGCAGGCCCTTTTGATAATCATACGTGTCATATTGGGAGCAGGTAACAGCAGGGCAGGAACAAGCAGGAGGGCCCAGAGTCAAGGCAGAGAGAGTACAGGGATGGACTGTGGGCAAGGAGAAATGGAGGTTAAATTCAGAAAGATGAGCACTGATAGGAACAGCCTGTGAGTGTGGCTGGCTCAAAAAAAGGCAGGGAAGAGCAGGTGCGGGCTGGAGGTCAAGGTGGACACGCAGGATGGAGGATTCCAGAGGAAGAAATCATGGAGTACTCCAAGAGCAGGACATGGATGCTCAGGCAGGACGAGACCTGGGTGTTTGAATGCTATGACCACATGAAGGGATTCAAATACAGTGAGTGTGTAAGAAGCGCATGTCATAGCTACTGTTCCAGTCCCAGATAAAGGCAGAACAGGAAATACAGAGGAGAAAACAAGAGGGAATTCAGTTAAACAAGGGAAGGATTTGAAATCTAGGTTCATGAGCTTGACTGACAAGGGGAACACCATAGTTTCATTTCTTTTGCTATGATGAAATACCTTGACATAAAGCCATTTAGAGGAGAAAAGGGGTTGTCATCTGGCTCATGATTCTGTATTAAATCCATCCTATCAAGGAGTCCCAGGGAAGAAGCTTAAAGCGGCTGGTCACATCCACAGTCAAGAGCAGGGAGAAATGAATGCATACATGTTTATTAGTGAACTACCTTTGTCTATTCTTCTGCAGCTCAAGTATAAAATCAAGAAATAGTACCTCTAACTTTTCAACAGTGTCCTGTTGTCTAAGCAATCAAGACAATCCCCTACAGACATGCTGATAGGCCAACATCTCAGATAATCCTTCACTGAGACCCTGGGTTGTGGCATGAACACTGTGCATACCACCATGCCATGCAGTGATATCTCATTTGTATTTTAATAAATAAAGCTTGCCTGAAGATCAGAGAGTAAAACAGCCTTACAGACCAGGCAGTGGTGACACACACCTTTAATCCTACTAGCCACGCTACTTTGCCATAGAACCGGGGCGGTATGGTGCACACCTTTAATCTCAGCCCTAGAGAGGATTATAAAATGGGAGGAGACAGCTCTCAGACACAGTCTCATTCTAAGGATTCCTGGAGGCATGATCACCATTTCCAACTGAAGTAGAGGTAAGAGTCAGTGGCTTGCTGTTTTGTTTTTCTGACCTTCAGGTTGAAGCCCAATATCTGTCTCTGGGTTTTATTAATCGTTCTACAATGCCATATTGGATTGTTCATGCTATATTTGGTTGTTAGAACCGTTGTTTGAGTAGCTGACTTGAGTTTTATTTTTTAATTATTAAATACAACAACTTCTGAAATGGCCCTAAACATACTCTGCCATTTTGTACTATATATTCATATAGAGCAGAGTTCTTATCATTGGCAATTATAAAATTATTGATCAGCTCTTAAAAGTGTTGAACTCTCAATCCTACAGTATCAAATATTTAGCCAAGATATAATTCTTTATGCAAAAATTAGTAAGCATATCCACTTCATTAGTATTCAAATTTGCTTTGATCTTCAATATAAAATTACATACATACATACATATATATATACATACATATATATATATATCAAGCAATAAAATATTTTCTTTATAATTTATTGCCAGTGTATGTTTGATTTACATGCCTGTATACTCAGGGTAAACTTTTCTATGGTTAAAATGGTGTCACTAGTGGAAAGAGAAGTCTTTGCCTAGAAACCAGGGGCCAACACTTGAACCACCAGTGTGGCCAGGTGTAGTCATAGCAACATGAGGAAATTTACCATTGGCTGAAGTTGGCTCCTAGAGAGAGGGAGCTAGAGCCTTAGGCAGCTTACATGCACAAGCTCGGGGAACGAGAACTCTGACTTCTAAAGAGACTCTGGAAAGGACAATAAAAGCATCTGTGCTGCCTGACACTTTCCTTCTCCTAAAGTAAATCACACATGGTGCCCCTGAATTCTAACAAGCATTACTTTAAGATCTATGAGTACTTGGTTTCTAAATAATTTGCTTTCATAGGTTGTATTGTGGTTTTTAAAGGAAGTGACCATGATAGAATACTTGCTAAGCAGAAAGCTCAAGTTTTCTACGCTAAAACATTGTTTCATAATACAATACAAAACACACACACACACACACAACTGCATAACTGAACTGAATAAGTATTTTAATTTAGGATTAATATGAGCATTGAATAAAAGTCAAGATAATATGATTGTGTTTTAAGGTCTTAAAACCATCTACTCTATCGCCCAGGCTAGCCTCTTACCTTACCGGATAGCCCAAACTGGTCGCAACTTCCTACCCTGGCATCCATGGAATACAGTTGTGCTACCACATCTGGCCCTAACTGGCATTTGGGAGTGCTTAGTCTTCACTCAGTACTGTGTTCACTGGCCAGCACACGAGGGATTCTTCTTCTTCAAATCCCTGGGGAAGTTCTCCAAGGCTGGTCATTGGACCGGCCACCTCAGTAGCTCTGGGGAACTGGTTAGCAGAGTAAATGTTTAGGAGAGCTGCAGCTGATATCCTCCATCTGCAGATGCTGTTTACTGGAGCTTGGACTTCAGGTTTTCTCCTCTTTTCCTATTCTATTATTAATCACCCTGGAAATGTACTCATTATTTTACAAAACAGAAAATGGGAGACTGTGGGGCGTGGAAGGTATAATTTCTGCCCAGAGGAATTTACAGGCTGGGTAAAGATTCCAGCAAAACAACAAAAAGGCAAAAACATAAACATGAAGCAGGGCATTGAAATAGCCTACTTCACAGAGGAAAAGTAGGGTGGGCGTGGAAAAAAAGCCTGCTCTTAGAATAGCCTACAACAGTGGTTCTCAAGGCTGGTGCTCAAGCTGGATTACATCAGCATCCCTTGTGAACTAGAAATATGGGCTCTCTGGCCCTGCCTTAGACTTTATCAACTGGGAACTGACTCATTCTAATCAATCAGGCTATTTGAACCTTAACAAACTGATGCTTGGTAAAGTATGCTATGGGTCATAATAATTAACAGTTCTACTTAAGCAAGTGTGATGGTGAACATTTCTGACCCCAACACTTGGGAGGCAGACACAAGAAAGTGGAGGGTTTGAGGCCAGCCTGGGCTATATAGTAAGGCCCTGTCTCTAATACATTTGAAACTGCCTTGGAGCAAAGCTGGAGGAGAAGTCAAGATATATGGCTTAGAGTAGAGACCTTGTTAAAAGGGCAGATTGGGATTGTGTGATTCGGTGAGCAAGCCTGGGCTTCTTCATCTTTAGCAAGTTCCCATGTACACTGAAGCTGGCCTATAAGCCCCAGCAGAGCATGGTTTTCTTTGTGACTTTGTTGAGGGAGGAACTACTATACCTAGACAGCCATTCACCACCAGCACCCATTTGCTGTTCAGTGTGTAACAGGCACAGACACGCAGTGGCTCTGTAACAGAGGTGGACCCTGGAAGGCTCCAGATGCTTGTGTGTTTGAAAATCAATGACTTCTCTGTGGAAAGCCCAGGCCTGATTCTCTGGAAATAGTTGAAGCCTATAAGTCTGTAAGTCATAAACATACATTAAACACACACACACACACACACACACACACACACATGTCCCACAGTATCAAGTTATAGCAGCTGACAGATCAGTAGGTGAACAAGGTTTTCTGAACCCATCTCCATCAGTGTAGACCCATGGTTCTCAGTTTTTAGTGTTCATCTGAATCACATACACAGTGATTCCAGGGGTTTGGGTTGAAGGCAGATATTCTCATTTCTACCAGCTTCCCTAATGATGCCAGTGCCACTCACCTTGGTCTGGGTTCAACAACTTGAAGGCTAATCTCATTCTCAGTCCTTCAGGGGAAAGCAAGTAGACAAATAACACCAGAATAGACAAATTGTAAGGTGTTTTATTGCTAGGACAATTTCCTGGGGCTGAAAATTTTTCCCTGCACCAAAGTACCTAATTGCAGAAGGCTACACTCAGCCCAGGATGTATGTACAGAGCCACATTCCTGACCTCATGATGACCGAGTCCTGCCTATAGAAGCTTACCAGATGTTCTGTCTGCTTACCAAGATCAATGGAGCTGCATCTGGTCAGAGAGGAACATATATTCCAATTCATCCAGGAATGGGACACATGCTCTAACAGAACAAAGGGGTCTTACAGCCTAAACAACCTTCAGTTCAATCTCATGCTTACCAATGTCCCTCACAGGGTAACACTTTCCCATGAACTCAAAAGCAATCTCTCAATCTATCTATCTATCTATCTATCTATCTATCTATCTATCTATCTATCTATCCATCTACCTACCTTCCTACCTATTTCTACCTCTCCTCTCTATAAAATAAACTTGTATTCTACTTCCTTTGGGCTTACATTGTTTTATGTGAGTAAGCCATCTTATCCATTGAAAAAAATGATCTAGAAATATTTACACTTCGTTATCCCCTGAACATATACGCCATTCCACCTCAGGTAGGATCTCTGTCTTGGGAACCATCTAGAGAAGAGGTGTGCCTAATGCGCAGAGCATGATCTATCCCTAATTATGTTCCTACTTCCTAATTATCTATCAAGGCATCTATTATGGCCTCACTGTTTGCTGTTCCTTCTCCACTCACCTCTTGTGCTGTGACATTATCCCCTTCACAAAGAGATAGGACATAACTTGAGGGGGAAAAAAAGATGTCATTATTTCAGAGAGAGGAGCCAGGCTTGCAATTGATTTGTAATTGGCAGAAATGAGGACAAGGCTGTCTTTAATACAAGGAAACTGTTGCTGGTTTAATACAAGGAAACACAACAAATTGGACACTCGCTGAATAGAAGATATTCTAAACAGTGTCTTGCAATCTTGTAAGCTAGTTTGAGCTTCAGGAATCAAAAATATAAGTAAATTAATAAATAATCAGGTCCAACATTTCCAGCTGAAATGGTCTGATTGCTCCAGGAGTCTCACAGCCAGCAAATATTTAGGTGACATTCCCACAATCCATTAGTAATGAATATTCTTTTCACCCCCAGTACTCCCTGCAATGGTATGACATTTGGAAACTTACTAGAATCGTGCCCATCAATTCTCTTAAGAACACATTTGTACCTTTTTGGCAGTCTCTAAAGAATAGCTTTTGATTATTCTTTATTAAAAGTTAAAAGAAATAGAAGTAGACATAAATCATTTTTGATTAGCTGTTCTGAAAGCCTTCCAAGGGTCCACTGCATTCATGGCCAGCGGCTCATTTGGGTCTGATGCCTGAGTCCAGAGCTCCTGTGGACTGAGAAGAGGACTGGTGTAGGCCCCACAGAGAGCCACAAACTTGCAGCAAAGCAGACAAGAGAAGCAGGTGGGGAAGGGCCTGCACATTTGCCATCTCCCAGCAACAGCCTCCTTTGTTTGAGAGTGGTTCACCGCTCCAAGCTCCACAGGAAGGCCACTTCCTCCCAAGTTGCTGCCCATACTGAACATGCACCCCTCCCTGCTTCCCCCATCTTGTTGCCACCAGCCCCATCTTCCCCAAGCAGCCTTCCCACTTTATGATGAAATAGTTTGCTGTATCGCTCAATGGTCTGTCCTCACCCACAGAAGGTAAACTCCAGGTGGGAGATGGGGCAAAGATTGTTTCTGAGTGCTCTCTGTCCTACCCCCAGCTCCTAGCCAAGGAGGAAGCCAGCTGAGCTAGAATAAATCCTGAAAACATAGGCCGAGGATGAGAAAAGACACAAAGAAATGGCATGAGAGAGACATATCCAAGGGGAACGCTCCAGGTCAGAGTAGCCAGGGTCCTCGGAGCTGCCTATGAGAGGAGAAAGGACGTGGGCATTAGGCACAGATGAAGCTGTTTTCTATTTACTTTTCACAGTGCTAGATATGGAACCCGGGGCCACAGCACACACTAGGGAAATGCTCTACCAGGAGCGTCATGCATATCCTGGAGCTATTTGTTGATTTGGAGTCAACTTTGGGTGAAGAATATCAGAGAAGATAAAGTATGAGATGTCAAGACCATAACTAAAAAAATGATTAATGATCATAGCTTATGTCTCAATAATGTCTACTAATAAATATTAATGTATACTTTTCTTAACATGGGGTTCTCCAGCTATGACACAGATCTGCCATGTTGGAACATCATTTTACATCTACCCCTCATCTCTGAACCAGGGGTCCCGCATCTCCTGGCAGAATCTTGTTAACCTGCAAATCAGTTAAAAAATCCCATAAGAGTGATTGGCCCATGACCTCAGGGACCCAGGAGGACAGGCAGATGTTCACGGAAGGAGTGAAAGAACAGTCAAGTACCTACTGATGGGGGTGTTGACAGAGAACATCCCCAGCTCCACAGCAGTGTGAAAATGGTCCATATTAAGCAGGACTTGCACTTTAATATTTGAATTTTCATTTGTGCTTTGGCTAGCAGTATGTGCTACACTACTTGTGAAGATGATGGACAGCAGGCAGGAGCCCCAGCTTCCAATGAGATGAGGAAAGCAACTGGAACTCCACAATACACTGCATTGCTGAGCTACACTGACCCTTACCTTGAGTGTACTACATGTACTTTAAATGCCACTCACATTCAGTATGAGTTGATCGGGATGCCACTCCATCCTTAAGCCAAGGAACATCTGTATAAGGACTGATAAGCATCCCTCGGTTTTAACAAGGAACACACTGCTGATATTTACAAGGGTGGCTTTTAGAAACAGATGGATGCTGAAGAAAACCACATTGCAAATATCAACCTTATATTTATGAAACATGGCTAAGGAGGGGGCAACAAAGTCAAAATGCATCCAGAGAGGTCAGTTTGAGTGACATTTCAAGTATATTTTTATTTCACTGATTTTCTTACAGATTTGGAGAATTCAAATACATTTAAGTCTCTAGTACAGTAGATGGAAAAGTAGAGGCATAAATGTATGCTAAATAAAGGAATGCGTGCATGTGTGCATGCGCATGTGTATGTGTGCAAGTGCATCTGTGTGCATGCATATGCATGTGTGCATTGTGTGTGCGTGTGTGTGTGTGTGTGTGTGTGTGTGTGTGTGCGTGTATGGTGGGAGGACAGAGACTGACTTTGGATATCTTCCTCAATCACTTCCCACCTTACTTTTTGAGACAAGATTCCTAATGAACCTTCAGCTTTCCCAGGGATCCTCTTGTCTCTGCCTCCCAAGCACGAGGCTTGCAGATGGGCAAGGGTGCTGGAAATTGAACTCAGGTACCTCAAGCTTACATGGCAAGCACTTGACCCACTGAACCATTTTCCCAGCTTGAAGTTACATTTTTCAATAGGGATCCACCTACAAAGAATGTTTAGATTTGGTGTGCATTAAAAGTATTTTGTGGACATGTCCGCTGTTCTCCATACTCTCTTGGCTTTACCATCATTGTTGCGTCATTTCTCTGACCACTATGTAGAAGCCTGATACAGAAGGACATCATCAAATTCAGAGCTGCTCGGGGAAGGAGATTCCTCACTCAGCACTCTCTGCACATTGGTAACCAGTGCTTCCCCACGGGATCAAGGTAAGAAGTTAACAGGAAGAATTGCTGCTATGTGGACTGACAACAGACTATGTGACTGACAGACACGCCTCTTCATCTCACAGCCTGGTGCAGCTGACATGGAGCGATGGGTTCCCTGTCAGACCCTCTCCAGTGCCTCTGATTGTCTCAACACGTACACGGACCCTGCTGAGATCCATGCAGAGCATCTGGACACAAGGCCTCATTTCTGAGGCGGCAACTGTTATTGGTTGTACAGACTCCCAGGGGAGCATACTCTTTGCAGAGAGGCCTCAAAGGCCAGCTTCCATGGTGGTCCTGACAGGTGGTCCTGCTCTGGAGTCCCTGAGGAGTTGGATGAGGGTAGAGTCCTATCAACCATGCATTGAGATGAGAGGAAGACACATGCAGAATATTCTAAACCCCCATCTGGATAAACACTATGCCTGAGAGAATCTGGTCTGTGTTCTCACCAGGAAGCCAGCCTTCCCACTGAAATTGGCTGCTAAACCCTAAGAGACACTTGCTACTATCCCTAGAATACCTAAATCTAAGGGAAAGTGACCATATTTCCCGTCTTGAAGGCATTTGTTTTTGTTTTTGTTAGTTTTCTGCATTCACTTTTAATATTTCAATGAAATATTATTTCTATTTCAATTTCAATGAAATTTCTATTTCAATGAAATAGAAAAAAGAATGAGTTTATATGATCTATTATCACAATTAGTAATATTTATGTATGCTTTATAATATTATGAGCACATATATACACATATGCATGATATATAGGGATGTATGTACATTATATAAGTAAGTATGTAACTATATATTTAGGTATGTACATGTGTTTTTTCTTTAAAATATTAAATATATTAAGTGTTTTATAGCTTGCATTTTTCACTTAATTATATACTATGAGAATATCATTAAGCATTTGTCCACCATCTGATATTTAATTACTTCGTTCCAGAATTTACTTAATTAACCACTTGCAGGACATTCAAGTTCTTTCTAGTTTTCTGTTCATTTGAATACAGTTACAGATACACCTTTGTCCTCATTTCTGGTCATTTCCTTAGAAAACTGCCATAAATGAAGCTAATTTTAGAAAAACTAGCACTGATGGTTTTAGATTTTGAGCCTAACTATCTTCCAGAAATGAAGGGCCTGTCTATATACTGCATATATTTGTGTGTACATATGTGTGTCCTGTTGTTTCTGTTTCCCTGTGCTTACTATGTTCAACAGCTTCCAACCACAGTGTTGCATGCATGCCTGGAACTTCACTAGTCAACACGGGCCTTTGGCAGAAAGCCCAGTATTTAAGCCCTCCTTCCTAACATTCCCTAAAATATGGAGGAGGGAGCCAATATCCAAGGAGCCTTCCTTGCAGGGGTAGTTATTGTATCTATCCACTCACTGTGTTAAGTTTAAAGCCTCCCCGGGTAGAGATAGATTAGCAGAAAGCTGAGGACCCCTGCTCGAGCCGTGCCCCCCATTTTCTTCCCCCTCCTAAGCCTGCTTTCACACAGAGTATTATTATGATGGGAAGCAGACCCACAGAAGCCGCTTGTGTACCCTCAATAGGACTATGGTGAGGGACGCTGTTCATTACATCACACAGTCTCCGCTTTATGAGGGCCCCTGGGAGCTATTTCCGTCTGGCCTCTGTGTGAACAACAGTTAGAATTTTCCTGAGCAATTGGTGTGTGTTTATCTCGCAGACATTGTAAACTGTATATCTGACAAGCTTTCTTTATCCCACTGGTGGCTGTGGTGCTCGGGTGCCCCGCTTGCCACCCAAAAGCCAGCAGTGGGAATGCGCTGAGAAGTCATTGTCTGAGAAGTAGCTCTCATGTGCTCTTCCTGTCTCGTGGTGCCTTGCTTTAGTTTACACGATCTTGTCTTGCTTTGTATCCTATTGGAAGCCACCTGAAAAACGTTGAAATGTCGATAAATAACTAAGATGTAAAAGAGCTCCACGATGTGTATTTCTGTCTGTTTTCTTCAACACTTCTGCTGTGCTCTGCCTTAATATCCTTCTGTTTACAGACCTAAGGCTTCATGCACACAAGTCAGTACTGCAGCGATACTGACCTTACAATAGTTGGAATACCCAAATAAAGTTTCTGAAGATACTGTGATTGCCCTTACCTCATTCTCATGACCCAGTGGAACCAATGCCATTGAAATGACAGTGCTTCTCTGGAGCAAAATGTGCTTTAACTCTAATTATGATGGAAAAAGTCAATAGCGCTACTTCATATGAAGTGACACAGAAGGAAGACAGAAGTGTCAAGGGGATATTGTTAGTGCCTAAGATGGGCTTTGTTGCCCAGGGAGTTTTCAACTGTAGGGGGGAAAAAAGGTTCAAATGTAAGAAGAGAGGCAACAGTATAAATTGCCATTAAAATGTATAGAATCCTCCTGGGCCGATGAGCACAGGAAGACTCCTTCAACATCCTTGGTCACTGGGGAGATGAACTTTCGAATACACTGAGGTACAAATGAATGCCTACTTGAATTGAAAAGACCCACTACAGCGGGTGTTGGTGAGGATGGGAGACAAGTGACCTTGTGTAGAGTGCTAGGGGCAATGCCATGTTTGAAAATAGCTTCTGGTTCTTCTGAAAGTTAAACTCACATCTACACAAGACCTGGTCATTTCACTATTAGACATTAACCAAAGAGAAATGAAAGTAGATATAGATATAGCATATTAATGAGATTTTTCTTAACAAATAACAGTGGGAACAGGGGCTATCTCTGACTCTGTTGCCTGCTTTTGGTACCCTTTCCTCCTACTGCATTACCTTGTCCAGTCTTAATAAGAGAGCGGTTGCCTAGCCTCACTGCGAATTGATATACCTGCTTGGAGCCTTGGTCCTAACATGTCTGCCTCTTCTGTCAGCTGTGCATACACCAGGCTAGCTGGCTCAGAAACCTTCAGGGATGCTCCTGTCTCCACCTTCAGCCTCACCACAGGCACACTGGGATTAGATGCCATGCTACCACATAGGAATTTTCATGCATTCTGGGAATCTGAACTCCAGTCCTCACGCTTGCACAGCACGGCCTCATCCGCCATCCGCTGACCCATTCCCCCAAACCTGACATTGATACAAAACTGTAGACCATGTAAACTAATGCGTAGTTTCAGAAAACACCCACTGGTTCTTTATTACACACTGGAGCAGGGAGAGATTAAAAATGGAGACACAGACACCTTGGAAGGTGACACCAATGTTCATTAACTTGATTATGAAACTATTCACACACAAATACATTACATTTGTCAAGTTTGTATGTCTTAAACATTGCATCTCAATTATCTTCAGTAAAGTTCTTGGAAAATATTTCCTATTAAAGGCAAGTTGGGTATGGTGGCTCACACCTGTAATCCTAGCACTTGAAGGGCTGAGGCAGAAAGATAAAAAGTTTTGGGCCAGCCTGGGTTATACAGCAAGACAATGCCAAAAAGAAATGTGTGTTTGTGGGTGGGGAGAGAGGGAGAGAGAGAGAGACAGACAGAGACAGAGACAGAGACAGACAGAGAGTGAGACAGAGAGAGAGAATATAAAGATGGCCTTGTGGATACTGCAGGGAGAAGCTTAGCTCTGCTCTACCTTCTAGGCTGACTCAGACCTTTGTACTTGTGTTCACAGTGACAGGAACACGACAGTGGCATCACCATGAGTGTTCTCATTCCCTGTCCCATCCTCTGGCTTTGTACTCTACCCAGAGATGCTCTCTCATCTCGCTAGGGAAGTAGGATCGATGAGCAGAAAGGAAAGACAAGTGGATCCACGCTCAAAGCACTGTCCTGATGGACTCTACTCAGTGATGGGCTCATTTAGCCAGAGAACAGTCTGCTCATCCCAGGAGCATTCTCTAAGAAAAGAGTAACTGTTTCATGAAGATATCCAAGTACCTTTTTGTCAAGGATGTCACAAACCTAGACCCTAAAATATTCAGCTCGTCTTAGCCTTTGTACGTGTAGCTCTAATAACAAAGTTTGTCAGAGAGTACTTTGTGATAGTTATGGGGGGGGGTTGTATTCACAAATTCTAGACCTAGAATTTTGACATTGTCATCAGCTTCTCCATCTATAAAATGTTAATCTGGTGGAACAGTAGATAAGTTTTCAGAAAAGCACAGGTGAAGAGCAATATCCAAGGAGCAGGAATCTTTTAAAATGATACCCCTCCCCCACCCTACCCCTCTTGGAAGAATATACTTTCTTCCTTGCAAGGGGAGGGAACAGTGTGAACAAGATTCTCTCTCACTCTTACCTGAAGCCAAAGCTTGTCGTGCTGAGACCACTTCCCACCAGCAATGCACTGAAACGTGGCATTCTGCCCAACATTCACCTCAACGTTCTGGAGTCGCAGGAAATGAGGTGCTTTTCCTAAGAGAGAAAACCAAAGAACATGTGAGGACAGGATGCAGTTTCCCACACCACTTCTCCATCAGGGACAGCAGTCTAGGATAGGCATGTGCCTTAGAAGATGCCAGGCTCAGATAAGAGTTGATGGACCACCACAGAGTGAGGCCTATTCTGTGAATTCCACAAATTGTCTCATTTAAGCCTCTTGACCTATGGAGTAGACAGGAGAGCATCTTCAGTTAAAAGATCACAAGTCTAAGACTCTGAGCATTGCATAGTTTGGCACAGTTCAGCATCCAGAAAACAGGGGAGCGAAGATGTGAATCCTGTCCTATGAGACACTCAAAGTTCCTATGACAACTTGGTCCACACATCTCTAAAACGGTCCAAAGTGAATGTTGCCCCTGGGAGTGACAGTAGGTTAAAGGTAGAATCATAGACCCCAGAGCTCCTCCCTTGACTCTAGTGAAGACGCTAATGATGGCAATGGTTAAGGACAAAGAATATTGTAGGAAGGAAACAGAAAGAAACTATAAGAGCTTTTTACTGAATATTCCCATGGGATAGGTACCATGCTCAGCATCTAGAATTTACTCAATACAGCACAATTGACTCTATGAATTCCAGAAAATCACCCATATTCACAAAGGTACGTAGTTTATATTCTCAGCTTTACACTGTGGCATCTCTTAAGCATGGGTAGGATGTAGAACATGGATTCTGTGGATTGAGCACAACATGATTTTCAAGCAAAAACCAACACGTGAGATAATCAGCCCTGGGATCAGCCTGGGTTTCAGGTTGGATAGCTTGTGTTCATCTCTTTCCTTGTTTGTGGGGTCAAATGTTCCTCCATATAAGTTCCCCATAAAACAGCAATGTCTGGTTTCCATTAGCTGATCACTAATGACAAGAGGAATGAGTTTTGTCATTGAATCCATTGAAGATTCTCTACGGTCACCAATAAAATCAGTGATAAGCTGTGTACAGACTCCAGATAGGGCTAAACAGAGGGGCCTTATAATACCAAGAACATCAAGAAAATGAGGAATAATAACATCTACTGAAACCCCTAACAGTGCTAAGCAGGAGTCTTAGTTGAGGTTTCTGTTGTCTTGGTAAAATATTACAAACAGCTTGGGGAGGGGAGGGCTTAATTAATCTCACAGCTTGTAGTTCATTATCCAAGAAAGTCAGGACAGGACCTGGGGATAGATAACATGGTGGTAGAAATACAGCAGTGACCATGGAAGAAGACTGCTTACTGGATTGCTCTCTGTAGCTTGCTCAGCCTGTTTTCTTATACCATCCAGGACTACCTGCTTAAGGCTGGCAACACCAGTAATGGGCTAGGCCCTTCCACATCAATAATGGACCAAGAAAACTCTCCTACCATGCCCCACAGGCTTTTCCAGAGGCCAATCTGGTGGAAGCATTTTCTCAACTGAGATTCCTTCTTCCTAAAATGACTATCTCTTGTGTCAAGTTGACATAAAAACAGCCAGCAAAACACTTTGCATGCTTTATCTATTCTAATTTCATGGCATCCCTGTGAAGCATATGGAAAAGAGTAGAAATTAGCCTCAGCAAGCTTGAGATTGTTGTGACAGCTAACTTTAATTGTCAACTTGACATAACCCAGGATCACCTGGAAAGAGGATCTCAAAGAGAAAGGACTGCCTACCCTGGGTTAATCTCTAGCCATGTCTATGTGGATTATCATTTTCTAAAGTAATATTTGTGTTAATTTTATGATAATTTCCTACAACATACTTTGATCATATTCACCACCAACTCCTCCACGCTCTTCACTCTGCTCTCCCTCTGCTGCCCCTATCCTCTCTATATTAAGTGCAGTATAATTTTCCCATCTTTATGGAATAAAGTCTTCCCTAGAATGTAGTCCACCTACATGGTCACAGCATTAAACAAAACTGACCCTCCCTCATCCCACACCTATCAAATGCCAATAGTTCCTAAGCTAGTGGTAGGATTTCATACCACCCCCTGTCTTTATCCTGGCATTTTATTTGACTTGAGCTCACATAGCTCTTGGGTCTGCTGCTGCTATTAGTAAGAATTCATAAATGAAACGGCGCTGTTGTGTCTAGGAAACACCGTTTCCTTGATGTTCTCCATGGTCTCTGGCTCTTCTGCTCTTTTCATCCCCTCTTCCACAATGATTCCTGATCCCTGTGGGAAGGGCGTGATTATATGTATGTTCCATTTAGGGCGGGCCACTCCAGCATCTCTTATTTTCTGTACATTGGCCAGTTGAGAGTCTTTGTGTTCATTGCTGTCTGCTGCAAGGAGAAGCTTCTCTGATCGTGTTTGAGATGCACTGGTCTATAGCAATAAGTCAGTAGTAGTTATTTTAATACTATATGTTCATTTAGCAGAATAGTGCTACTAGGTCCTCCTCTAGGTCCCATGACCTATATAGTCACAAGTTCTTGTCCCTATTAATGATGTCAGGCATGGGTTCCATCAAACGGTACCATCAGAAGGTGATTGGGTGCTCTCATGACAATTGTACCACTACTGTACCAACAGGCGTATCTTCTCATGTCACTTGCTGTTATAGCATTCAGGGTCTGAAGCTGTGCAAAACTGATAACTACTTTTTAATTTTTTTCTGTTCTTATTACATTGTTTTGTTTTAATTAATTTTTCCTCCTGTGTCCACATAGCACTTTCTAGCACTGTAAAATGTAGCCAGTAGAAATAAAGCTTCTAGGTCAATACCAGCTTCATTTTTAAGTATGTAGAGTCTTAAAAAATATAATCTTATCACTAAGTTCTGGAGGGTAAGCAACAGTATTGACAACAGCTTATAATGCTTAGTGGGGTCTATGGGACCCTGTTAGCCAACAACTCAAAAAGAAGTAGCCCTTTTCTGTTATTGGGAATTTTATTTGCTAACCTGTGGTCTCTAGCTGGGGCATTATCCTCCTCTTGCAGGGCAACTCTTAAAATTCTTTTATTTTATGCTTCAGTGCATATTTCAGATAGCTCCTATAGTAGTAGGTTTCCATAAGACTTTCTCAAAAGGTCTTCACTGTTAAGTTTTCCCTCCCTATATTCTTTTCTCTATATTGTCCTGTTGTAGAATAATTTTTTGTATACTTTAAAGATGTGTCTTTACCAAGGCACCTTCTGATTGGTTTAATAAAGAGTTAATGACCAATAGCCAGGCAGGAAATATGGGTGGGACTTCCAGGCACAGGGAGGGCTCTTGGAAGAAGAGAGGCAGAGAAGCCAGCCAGATGCTGAACGAGTTGAACACACAGAATAGGATGATAGAGATAAAAACCACATGGTAGAACATAGATTAAGTAAAAAAAATGGGCCAAGTTATAAGAGCTAGTGGGACAAGCCTTAGATAAAGCTGAGATTCCATAATTAATAAGTCTCTGCATCATTATTTAAGAGCTGGTGACCCAAACAAAAATCATACTACACTGTCCTTCCATGCAGTACCCAAATTTAGCCCTTCCAGTTCCATTACTCCTTTTTAATCCTCCATAGTACTGTGGTCTATCTCTCCTCTCTTGAAAGCTCCCCTCCTCCCGTGGCTCCTTACTAATTTCCTAATCTCTGTGGGTATTCCAAACAAAACACACTCATAATCTAACTCAAAGGTAGTATCTACAAAGGAGAGAAAATACGTGATGCTTGTCTTTCTGGAACTGGGTTATCTCACTCAGAATCATTGTTTCTAGCTTCATCCATTTACCTGAGAATTTCAATAATTTCATTTTTAACAGCTTAAAGTTTTACAAGTTCATTTTTCTTAATACTTTAATATTCCATTGTGCAAATGTGCCACATATACAGTATCAATTTATCAGTTGATGGATATCTAAGGCCCTTTCCATTTACTAGTTATTGTAAATAGAGCAGCAATGAGCATGAAGGAGCAACTACCTCTATCCTCTATACTGACATACAAAGTCCTTTGGGTATATTCTCAAAAGTGGCATAGCTGGATCCTGTGGTAGATCTATTTCCATCTTCTGAGTTTGGATTTTCCCCCACAATGCTTTTCATAGTGGTTGTCCCAGTTTGCATTCCCATCAGCAGAAAATAAGTGTTCCCCTTTCTGTTAGGGGAATTAAGTTAATTGATATTGGAAGATACAGCACAGCATGGGTAGGGTGCCATTTCCTAGGTGGGGGACCCTAAATTTTCTCACTGGAGAAATTGAGCTGAGAATAAATAAGTAAGCAAGCAAGAATGTGTGCATGCATTTCCTTCTATTCTTGACTGTGAATGTATCTGCTTCAAGCTCCTCTTGCTTTGTGTTCCCGGCTATGATAGAGTGTAACCTAGTATTTTAAGCCAAATAAATTCTTTTCTCCTAAGTTTTCTTTTAATCAGGTACTTTATCATGCAACAGAGATGAAACTAGAACAGTTACCAAAGCTACAGAGCTTCACAGAGAGACACAAAGAATTCAGCCTAGCCCCATCTGAGCCCCAAACTCCATTTTGAACTAGTCACTCTCTTGCCTTCTTGACCTTGAAAGGGAAGATGGTGTCATTGGACAGGCCTCAGAGAAAGGACCTTCAGGGTGGACTGTGATGACTTTCCTGGCTTCTCATTTTGCTCCCAAATATTTTACAAGGGACCCCCTGTCCATGCTCCTTTCCCCTGTGGATGTTTTGACCTGTCTTGTCTACCAAAATGTGCCACTACCTGTAAGACTCTCCCAAAACCCAGGGACTTCAGTGTGATTGAGGACACTTGTTGTGAGAAAGTATGTACCATCTGCTCTGGTCCTTAAACCAGCTGACAACAGTTCAGATACCCCCACATGCTACTGTCACAGCCCTGTGGCTAAAGTGTCATGGGTGCAGGGCCCAGATGAGATCACTTCTGCAGGCCATCTCCATCGACCAATGTGACAAGTGTCATGCTGCTCTGGTTGCTTCCAGTTGTTATCCTTTGGCTCTCCTGAATAATTCTGGGAAGCGGATTTGGAACTCTCAATGCTTCAGCTAGGAATGGAACAAACCTTGTAGATATGTTTCTACTCCAGTTTCAAAGGGGAAGGGAACACCCAGCCTATATAGGGAGGGAGTATCTAGGTTCCAAAATCAAGTCATCCTGTTGAGTTTTACAAAGGTCACCTTCCTCTTCTCCTTTGGGTCATGGGGCAAGTGGTTAAGTTCCAGGAGACATACACTTAGAGATAATTCCCCTTTGATTGGTACCTGCAGGTTTCTGACTCCTCCCCCTTCTCCCTTCTCAGCCACAGAGTTCCATTCTTGATTCTTTCATTGTTATTTCATCTCCTTCCTCCCTTCCCAATTCAGAATGCAGATGTGGAATGTCCACGGGTGTTCACATTCTCAGGAAACACGGATGATTCTGATTTACAACAGAGACATCAAACCCAAGCCCTGACAGCAACCAGACCGCTACACAAATGAAGAAAGCAGCTCCGCTATAAATCAAAACTAACAAAAACACTGCCTTCTTGCTCCATTTTTCATCCTCCATTTTGGAGAGACATTTCCACAAAATAAAGAAAAAATGTTGCAAGCAGAGTGAGGACTGGTATTGAGTGCCAGTTCCAAGGTTGGCACATTGCTATGGAATGGTGGTTACAGAGGGGAACTAGAGGACCTCATACCACATTGAAAGGGTTGCAGGGAGTGGGGTGGAGGTGGGAGTATTTTGTTCAGAGCTGTCAATCATCTGATTTCTCCAGGGGAATAAATAGTCCGCATTTTATGTGAAGTCCCTTACCATACAATCTTGAGTACATTTGATGAAAACACCATTCAGTCTTAGCCAAACTCATCAGTACTCAGGTCCCACCAATTCGTGGCCTCTGATAAGTTGCTCTTATGTTCAGTCACTTGAAACAATTACCAATGGCCAGTGGTACCCTATCTGAGACCACAAATCCAGCAGTGAGTCACCTCCTCCACACACTGTGGGAACCACTAGACTACAGGGACTTTTCTCAATCATATTCTCATTCTGCAATCTCCCCATAGGCCCTCCCTCTCATCTCTACTCTGAATAAGCCCTGGATCACCCCTGACTCGTGATCAGTATCTTTTGGTTGGGATCTTCCTTGCATTTGGTCTTCTTGGGGATCCTGGATTTTCTGGCCCTCCCTTCACCCCCGACTCCAGTCTCCTCTTCAACCACTCTTTCCATCACTACCTTCCCTCTGCCTCTGCACTTTGGGGAATGAAATGATTGTGCCAATGTCAACTCGCCAACCTTCAGTCAAACACAGGTATCCCTGGGTCCTCCAAGAAGCTATTGGCTAGGCTTGTGGCACCCCCTGATTACTCACTGAGACTGAGTTCCCCTTAAAATGGGATCCTGCTGAACAGGGTTAAGAGGAAACTGACTGTGCATTTGGGGCAAAATGCCTTGATGCCGGTGACATTTAAACTCCTGCAGATGTCAGTGCAGCATCTGAAGACGTATTATTGTGCCCTTTATCTCGCTCTTTAAACCTGACAATGCTCAGCAGGAGGCCACACAATTGAAGTGAAAGCTCCTACATACATTAGAAGCGTGTTGCAGTTGCTCTGTGGGCTGAGGGACATGGCCCCGTGATAGGGGGAAAAATAGGTTTGAAAAAAAAGAAATCTAAAAGTCATCTCAGGAGTTAGAAAGTTTGAAACTGAGTGGAACAGTGTGCTGACATTTATTGAAGTTATAACTGCGGTGGCCCTGCTAAGAGCTGGCACCAAGATCTAGAAGAGGATGATAGCTACGGACAAAATAATTCTGAATCACAACAACAAGTTAAATGGGCTATAAAGTATGGGTGAGAAGCTTTCCATGGTAAAAGAAAATAATTTCTTTGGAGGATTATGCCTGACTTTTGGTCACTGTTTTGAAAGCTTTGAGGCAAACAGTTAAAGCCAGCTTCAGTGGGAAAGAGGATAAGATTGCAAATCAGTCCTGATTCCTCTGTCCACAACTTTTAGAATAATTAACTGAATCCTTTATTGATAAACTATGGTCCTAAGTCAATAGAAAATGTTTTGAAGGACAGAAGCAGAGACTCATAAAAATATTTGAAGATATAAGGAAATATATTTTTTAAAGTATAGTTAAAATCTTGCAAACTTCTGAGTAAAATTAATTCTGATGCTGAGGATTTGGGGGAAACACTGCAGTGCAGCCGGCAGCCCAGGAGGCACATAGGAGAGATGACGTGGAATCCCAAGAGCAGCTCCAAGGCCTGTGGTTTCTACCTCAGAGGTGGAAGGAGTACTCAGAGATGGGAAAGCCACCATCTTTGGGACATCTGTCTCCCAAGCTAACCTATCAAATAAGACTAGTTCTTTCCAGTCCCCGAATGCAGTACCCGCCTGGCCACTGCTTTCCCAAGGTCTGTGTTTCTCCACAGCACAGCTGTCTCCTGGAAACTCAAACACAGAATGTGTCTGTATCTAGCAACACTGCTTCATTAGACCTGATTAAGCCAAAATGAGGCTGTTGAGTAGCCCCTGATCTAATCTGACTAGTGTACTTTCAGGAAGAGGAGATCCAGACACACAAAAAGACACCAAGGACTTTTACACAGAGAGAAAAGACTCAGGTTCCACTGAGGAAAAATTTGCCAGCCTAGGATGATATCTCCAAAGTCAATTTTTCAACATCTTAACCTTGAATTCCTATGCACAAGGGCTCTTAGAAAATGCCATGTGATCACTTAAGCCACCTAGTCTCTGGCATGTCTGGACCACAGTCCTTGCGAAGCAATAAACCATCTGTTACACATAATATAATTGTGGCATTGGTGGTTTTGCTTCTGTCTCACTCACTTTACTGGAGGCCTACAACGACAGACAATGAGTTTGTCTCTTGTAGCTCCACGATCCCAGAAGAGTGCCTGACAATGAGGACAAGCTCAGTAATCACTTCCTGTGTGATGAAAAGCTGACTGTCACTGCCCTGCTTCAGGTCACCACTGTGTCTAGCCTAGCTCCAGATGCTCTTCTTTATAGTTTCCCCATCCTTCCCATGGGACTTAACCCCATTCACCAGATAGCTCCTTTCATGAGTTAACTGAAAGCATTCCATCCCCTAATAAGCCCTCTGGCATTGCCTCCCAGCACTTATGACTAACATCCACCCACAATGATGCCTGAGGCCCTGAATGGTGAAGTCCCAGGTCACCTGCCCAAGGTTCACCTGGGACATAGTTTGCTGTATTCCACCTACCAGGACACACTGTCAGTACAGGGCTGTTACCCAGCACAGGGCTTCTGCCCTTGCTGTTCCATCGCCTTAGCAGCTCCCTTCCAAGATTTTTAGAAAGCAAACTCCTTTCCATGATTAGAGTCCCAGCTCTGGTCACATCTTTGAAGCCACATCCCGTGACCACACACACTAGCTAAGGAGTCCTGCAGGTCCCACTTCCCACATTTATCATATTCACAACACTTTCCCGAATCCCAAATCATCCACTGCTGATCTAGTATTAGATACTCAATTTCTTTCTCCTTCTCGCCCCCTGCCAATTAAACACTGCAAGCACAGGTGCCAACCCTTTCTCACTTAACTATCTGCTATGCCCAGAAAAGCTCAAGAAAACACACCGCTCACAATCAATAACTTACTTGCTGAAATGAAGAAAGGGTAAAATCCTGAGCGTAGGAGCCATGGGTGTGACTCAGAGGACTACACACCCTGGCAGTGTTTGCACATCTCCTTAGTGTGATTTTCTCCGACTCCAGCTAATCTTTCATGGGTCTCATATTGTGTTTTCTGGCAAGGATGTGCTTAAGCCTTCTAAGCGCTGGGCTTGAACACTGCCACAATATGCCATGTGGAAATAAAGCCAAGGTCATGTCTTCTAGAGTTATAGCCCATGGTCCATTTGCTGGGTAACCGACTCTCAGCAATTCTATAACCATGCAATCCACACTTCTCAGCAGGAGGAGGATGGGGCTATTAGGAGAATCTTAAATTCCCAGACATCCTAGTGAAAAGAGGGAAGATTCCCAATGATCCTTATGGTTTTGTAGGTAGAAAGCCATCCAAATGCGCTCTAGGGATTCTCTCCTCCAGCAATACAACAAAGAGAGAAGGGAGTGACTGCTGGTGATGGACAGGACTTGGAGACAAGACAGCGAGGATGGCCAAGAGATGAACATCAAGATATTATAGTGAAAGTGAGGTTTCCAACAGGAGCACGGAGCACTAGGTTCCAAGGTCAGAGCAGCATGTTGTATTCTGCTGGAGAAAAACAAGGGTAGCCAAGAAAGACTGAGTCCAGGCATAAAAACAATGAGGTTGGGTAGCAAAGGTGGGTGTGCTCTATGGTGACAGACACCAGCAGGATGTAAGGAAGATAAAAGGCTTATGGGGGAGACTGCTCAACACTGAAGAATGCATAGGGTTGAGTGTGTAGTTAAATGGATGTGAGAAGAACAGGAGCTCCTGACACCACTGTTCAGTCTTAGAATATAGATATTCCCTAGTGGATATCTGACATTGATGAGACTCATGAGAATCAAGGGAGGGAGAGAGTCAGGACAGGCAAGGGGAACCCATCTGTATGTTTCCATTGAAACCCTGCATTGCTGGGGACTTTGGATCCTCTTCACATGATGGTGACTTCAGCAGAGACATTTCCCAAGCATGAGTCAGTGGACAGAACCACCTAAGACACTCTGAAAGACTTGAGACATAACCCAGACAATAGTGAGAAGAGCAGGGAACCCAGTCTACCTTTTGTTTCTGAGTGGCTGGTTTATCACTGAGAGAGAGTCTCTCTTACATAGACGGCTAACTCAGTTCCCCCAAATATTGTCTGGAACTTGGAACTTGCCATAAATTTTTCCAGAGAAGGTGCTTTAAGCTAACGAGTCAGACCATAGTGGTCTTCTCCTCGGAAGTGGGAAGGAAATGATGATAGAAGATCTGACGGATGGCAACAGGAGTGGAAAGATCCATTTCAATGACAGCAGCACAGTGGGGCTGATGTGAGACTCATGCCCAGATGTGTGTGTGTGTCAGGGAGTGGTCATGTGAGGCTATTAAAAGGCACATAGAGAAGTACCCGGGATGCCTCTTGAGGTGGCGGTAAGCTGCTCCATTACCTATAGCCTAACTGTTGGGGTCTGAATGATTTGTCTTCCCAACTCACACGGAAGTTGAGTCCCCAAAGTCAAGTGACGCCAAGAGGGTAGTGTCTGATGGTGACATTTAGAATGGGCTGTTTCAGAATTTGGTAAGGCATGGATAAGTTCTTCACAGTGGAGCACTAACAATTCAATCCTGGTGTTAGAAAAACACAGACAGAGATTTGACACATCACACATCCATGTGTGTCCTCCCTCCATGTTCTCATATGATGTTCTGCTCTGCTCCCAGACTCTACAAGCTGGAACGCTATCACCAGGCCCAAGCCTATGCCAGTGCTATGCCCCTGCACCTCCAAACACTGTGAGCTAATAAACCTCTTTTCTTTACAAAGCTGGTTCGCTTGTACTAAGAGTACTATTTATAACAGTAAGTGCCTGAATCAAAAAAATTGAGAATTCTCAAATAAATAACTTAATGATGCCCAAACAGTAGATGGAAAGAGATAATCAAAATCAGGACTGAAATTAATGGAGTAGAAAAACTACTACAAATAATCAATAGAACAATGAGATGGTTCTTGGAAAAGATCAATAAGATTGGCAAGTTTGTAGACAAGTTTACTAAAACAAATACAAAAAAGACACAAATTAGTAAAATTAGAAATGATTTGGGAAACACTAGAACAGACACCAATGAAATTCAGAAAATAATAAGAACATGTTTTTAAAGCCCCCACTATACTAAATTGAAAAAAGTCTAAAGGAAATGGAAAAATCTAGATGCAGACAGCATACCAAAATTAAATCAATATGAAATAAAAAAATGTTAAACAGGTCCCTAATGAGCAACAACATTGAAATAGTAATTACAAGTCTCCCAACTGAAAATAAGGCCAGCACTGGATGATTTCACTGCAGAATTCTACAAAATCTTCAAAAAGGATCAACTCAGCTCTATATGGGATGTCTATGGCAGTCTGCCTCCCCAGACTCAGGGAAGACAACAGAAGAGGAGCCTGAAGGAATGGAGGAGCAAGAAGATAAGAGGTGGAGTGAGCTGCTGTCCTTCGGGCATGGCATGGCTGTTGTACAAGTGAACTCACAGTCTCTGTGGTGTCCTACATATGACCTGCATAAAATCTACCCAGTTAAAAATTCTAGCAAGAATAGAGTAAGGGCTCCCTAGAACCTCCACTCCTACCTGAGGAACTATTGGCAGATGATGGCTGCAATATGCCGTGGGAACAGGAAGTTTCTCTTTTCTCTAGGTGTGTGATCACTGGCAGTTCCCCATACCCCAAGGATGAACTCAACAACCACACATATGCAGAAAGTTTTAATTAGACTCTGTGGGTTTAAAATAATTAATTAATTAATAAGCAAGCGAGAGAGAGAGAGAGAGGGGGGCAAGCATTTGAAGCTGGGAGGGAGATGAAATGTGGGATCCTGGGGGGAACTAATACATAGATATAATCAAGATACACTACATTACATGTATGAGATTGTCAAAGAAAAAAACGAAGATTTTTAAAATGTCAATCTGCCATGGGTACTTCATCCTACTAAAATCTATTTAACTCAATGTTTTATGGTGACATGGGAGAGTTGAGGAACCCCTAGGAGTCATCTAGAACTAAATTGCTGCCAAGAAACTGATAGGATATAAAACACAGTGCTTCCAAATTGAGGACCTGGCATCCCAGCCACCTCTAGCAGTGGCTTCCATGATCCCTTAGGCATCCCCAGACTATAGTCTTTCAACCTATAAGGTATAATATCAGCACAACTGCCTGCACCCGGGACTTGGCTGCACAGGGGCTGTGTGGCCCCTACTGAGGCACGTTCAAGTGTCTTTGACTAAATGTGGCAAAGAGGGAAACTTCAAGGAGGAGAGGCATGCCACTGAGGACTCAACACTGGACCATGAGTACGAAACATGGTAATCTTGCCCGACACCTACACAGTGCTGATATGTGTATTTAAAGTTATTTGTAAAGAATTAATAGCTCTGGGGTCCTTTTCCTTGTGGGTGAAGAGTATGCTAATTTGTTTCATGTTTAATGTTGTTCTTTTTTTATTTCTTTCTTTTTTTAAAAGACAATTGCAGAAGATTCTATCCAAAGGCCTCTAATTCTTCCACTTCAGTGGCCTGAATCCCACTAATAAACAATCAGGACTTTAGACTCTCTTAATAATGGAGAGAGATTCAGACAAATTGTTTTTGCCAGTCTCTGCAAATTCCTGGAGGTGCTGCCTCTTGAACCGGCCAGCAAAATTATGGATTTCTTCAGGACTGACTGCATTGGGTGTGTAAGCAGTTTTGAAGGATTAAAAGAGAGCAAGTGAGATGGCTGTGAGTTGAATGAATAGGGGCACTGCATCCTTGCGACTACCCAGTCTGGCATGGAGAAAGTATGTGTTAGGAGAAATGGATAGACTTACTGCATGGATGAGCAAGGACCCGGACCTCGTCCACAGCGATGTAACCAGGATGACCCTTCAAAGAGACGGATTCAAATATCACCTGCAATACACAGGGCTGACATCAGTTTCACAGAAGCAGTTGTCCATATCCACCTGAAGAAGCCACACAGCCCCCAATCCCTTTCTGTGTCAGTTTTCCTTCAGAACCAGTCAACAATACCTCACAGGAGGAGAGTACACCAGAGCTCAGGCATTCAGTCTGAGGGTTCATAGAGACAGTATCTTGTCCCCCTCAGTCTGAGGATTTGGTAGAGATAAAATGTCTATCTAGTGTCTGGCTCCTTTACTACTCTGATCTTTCAGCATTTACCCTGATATCTGACTCTGGGTTTTTATTATTAAGACCAATTAGAAATCATGTGACATGACATTCTGCCAGTTGACTTGGGTTTCCAAAAAAAAAAAAATCTACACTCTGGTGACCAGCAATAGAAGTCAGCCATGTGAAACATTTTTAATGGATTTCAGAGATAACACAAGACCCTGGGTCCCCATCAGTACCTCCCTCATTGTGGTTCCAAATGAATTGCAGAAGGAACTATTACAAATAGCCCAATTTCCTTACTGCCTTGGAAAACAGTGTAAGCCAAGGAGAGTTGATCCTGATGTGACTCTACAGTCAACTTGAATTTCTTAAGTGTGTGTGTGTGTGTGTGTGTGTGTGTGTGTGTGTGTGTGTGTGTGCATGTGTGCTCTGTTGTCACTCTTCAGGTGCCACCCATCTTGGTTTATGAGATAGGGTCTCTCACTTGGCTGAGAATTCTCCAGTTAAGCTAGAGTGTCTGTGCCTGTCCAGCCCTGGGACTATAAGACTGTGCCACTAAAAGCCTGCCTCCTTTGTAAGGGGTGATAGAGTTCAAACTCGAGTCCTTGTGTTTACACAACAAGCACTTTGCTGGCTAAGCCATTTCCTAAGGCTTCCTGGACGTCTTCATCACACCTCTTAGAGTCTAGTAGCAATCTATCCAGGAGTGGAAGGAAGCAAGAACTTTTCTCTTCTCTACTCTGAGCCCTACCAAAACTTTTACTTCCACAAGGATGTTATAGTTCGGCTTCCCTTGTCTTCCCACCTTCTTCACTGAGTAGGAATGGGTTCTCATGTGAGTCCCATGGCCAGGACCTTTTACAGTACTAATTCACACTCCCCCATCTACATCAGCTACATTCTCGAACTTGGACGTGACACTTTGCAATCCTCTGTCAAATTCTAACCCTACATTCCTCTCCCAGCTCACTATTCTTTCCTCTGTTCCTTAGACCCACACAGTACCCGCATCTGTACTTCCCTGGAGTCTGTGTATTCACCTAGACCTTCCAACCTTCTCCCCAAGCCCAGGCTCCTTCTACCATGGTGGCTAATCACCAATGTGACTCTCCCTATAAAACTAGTTCCTTTGCACCTCCTTTTGAACTCTGTCAAGTAGATTGTGGACCTTCCCTCTCCAGCAACAAACCCTACCCTGTGTTCTCCTTTTACCTTCCACTCACCCAATACGAGAAGGCACTACAGCTTCAAGATCAGAGAGGGGCTGACTTCTCCCTTTTTAACGCAAACCTACCCTTCTTCCACACCAACCACAATCACTGCAAGTAAGTCAATATACTTGAACCTGGATGGTCCCTGCTGAAGTTTCCAGAATCTTGGCTCTTCTTGACTTTCCTTTGCTACTCTGTATTTCTAGGCTCTCCCCTATTCCCTCTGACCTTAACATATATAAATGATATCAGCTTTTCCTAGTATTAAAAAAACTACCTCTTTGCAGGAAGCTCTTCTCTGTGGTCAATTGTATTTCAATCACAATTTTTAGTAGTTTAATAAAGCCATTCATATCACTTCCTTACTTCCTCCACAAAATGTTAAGTATAAAAATCCCAATCAGTAGCCAGGCTGTGTTAGTGCACGCCTCTAACCCCAGCAATAGCTGTGAAGAGGTAGTTTCCTTGGTGCTAAGATCATCAGTGAAATCTGAGAGTTCTATGAAATGATGATGGGAGTGACAGACATACAACAACATAGTGGCTTCTGCGTAATGACCACTCTAGAAAAGTGTTTTCCAAAAAAGAGTACAGTCCTTCAGAGAGAATTAACACATGGGATTGTGCATGATCTGAAAAAAAGCATGCAGAGATAAAAATGATATTTTCTTCATCCTGCAGAAGGGAAAACCTATAGAAATTGTTCTATAAAGAACCAGGTGTCAACTTTGAGTATCTGTGTGTGAGGATGTGTGTGTGTGTGTGTGTGTGTGTGTGTGTGTGAGAGAGAGAGAGAGAGAGAGAGAGAGAGAGAGAGAGTTTAAGTAATTCAATGGAAAAAAACAAAATTAAAGTCCACAGACAAAAAGAATATAAAGTATATAAAGTAAATATATTTCAAAAGAAATAGCAGAAAAGCATTCACACTGTGAAATAAAAAAAATGACAAATCCAAGAAAAAATCTTTCTGTTTTGACAATAAATATAAATGGGTTAAAATAGAGGAAAACACCCAGACTGTCCAAATAATCAAAGTCTAATTGTATGCAGTAAGATAAACACCTAAGGCAGAATGACTCAGTAACCTTAAAAATAACATGTGGAACAAAGACACAATAAGAAAAATGCAAGCGAACAGAAAACAGTTGCTACAAAAAATAATGGGATTGTTTCAAAGTAGATTTTTAGCCAAACTGAAAATATAACCATTAAGTAGACTAAATTGACCATTAAAAATTTCATCCAAAGTCCCTCAAGACAAGAGACTTGAAAGGAAAATGATGATGGGATCTAAAGATTTTGATCTATTTCTTGGTCAATCAAATAGATCAACCAATAGAAAAACCACTACAACTCTATATTTTTTTGCCTAAATGTGTTACTAAATATTTTGAGAAAGCAAAATTTCTGTTCAAATACTCATGGACTTATAAAAAGATCATAAGCTAAATTACAGTGTAACACCAATAAGTCTCTCAATGAATAAAATTTGTATAGGTTTGGTTTTGTAACGAAATTTCCTAAAACTAGAAAATAACAACAACAATAAATCAGTTCTTAAATTATACAATGCATATTAATAACTATGATGTCAGAGTATGCTTCTTATGTTAACAAGAGTCTGGAAAAACTCAAAAGTCAAATGACAACCTGAGAACAAGACATGTAATATTTATGCCAGTTAAAAGAAGCATATCCTTGTTATTTGGGGAGTTCCAAAGAATTATTGATAGCCAAGAAAAGAAATGATTAGTCTTCCTCCATGCCCCCCCAAAAAAATCTGGCAAGTAATTTAAGTAGGAAAATTACAAAAGATAAAATAGGAATGATATTAATCTCTGAGTGCAAATCTCTTAAGTGTCATGGAAGATGTTCAGAGGTGTTTCAGAAGACCCCTGCTGTGTTGAGTGGCAGTGACTGCTCCACAGCTCTGCATGGGGATGGGAGGTGTCGATCACTGGCTGGGTCTTAGCCAGGGCCATTTTCTAAGGACAGATACCACAAAGGAGGACGTTAATATCCTGGAGAAGGAAAGGTCCACCTAGGAGCTGTGAACAGAGAAATAATGGGCAACTTTGGTCATGAAAATGAGAGAAATGATGGAGGGAGACAGGAGTGGAGATCTGAGAATACTCTAGAGGTGGATGTCTCCAAGGAACAGGGAGGGAGGCAGTGCAGCTGGGTGGAATACTGCAGTAGAAGCAGGGACCCTGGATGAAAGACCATAGTGGAAAGCCTGGTCCCAGTATCTCAAGCTCTGTGAAGGACATCCCTCAGCCCCAAGGCTGCTGCATGGACTCTACTGTCAACTACAGCTGTCTGGAGCCTAAAGCCCTGCTGGGGACCTGCTGATGCAGATATGGAGAGGAGGCTTATGCAGGCCAGTTCAAACCTGCCTCTGTGCAGAGTCGAAGCCTGGAAGCAACTCCCAGGAGAGACTCAGAGAGGATTACACTAAGCTAAACTAAATTGTGATGTATGTGTTCAGGGAAGGATGTGAACATATCAGGTCATGGATTAAGAGACCCAAGATTTCTCTCTGATCTTCTGCAACCCTTCTACAGAAAATACAGCAAAAGTTTCCAAGGGCTGCAAACATTTCTTGAAAGATAGGAGGAAAATATTGGCTCATCAGAGTCCCTCTTAGGAAGAGTGCTCCTGCAAGATCGCTTAGAGTACAATCAAGGGACATTCTTTCCCACTCCATCAGAGGAGCATTCCTGGCGTAATAGAAAGAACTGGAGTGTGGGACAGGAGACAGGGTGGGAGTCAAAGGGTCAGAGAGAGGGTGTGCTGGTGTGACAAAACCTCCTGAATTGTCACTGTCAATGCTAAACCTTAAGTGCCAGGGGCCAGGTAGATCCCGAGAGAGGGACTGAGCTCTGAAGAGACTTACACTGTCTCAGGTGAGCCCTTCATCTCAAGAGTCTACAGACACTCTCAGGGCAGAATAAAAGGCCACTTTCCTAAGGCAGGAAACGGAGAGAAGAGCAGGCAGGTGGCTGAAAAATTAGTAACGGTGCTATCTTTTCCCTAAATATTAGGGCAGAAAAGTTCAGAGCCACTAAAATATGAAAGTGAATTGATATTACCTGGAAAGTTGCATAGGCCAGAAGCACCAAGATTCACAGGCATTAAACCAGCATTCCAGGGCAGGGAGACAGGGGTGGGGTGGGATGTGTGGCCAGCAAAGGGATTTTTCTCACCTGGGGCCCTGCTGAAGGCCCAGCCGTCAAAAGTCCAATAACATGAAAGATGACATTTTTGTTTATTACAGAGCTAAAGTCAATTTTAGGACTGTGAAATATGACTTTAATAAATGAATACACAAACCCATAAGGTCCAAAGCCCAGCAATGTTGAAAACTGAATTTGACTCAGTCCACAGGATCTACCCTCAGGACTGGAGCCTGAAGTCTTTTGCTCCCATCTTTGAGTCTCTTGAGGGGTCCCCTTTCTCCTTAGTCTACCCCTGAGCGTGCATATTTGAGTGTTTGAATCTGGGCAGACACAGGAATTTAGGTGTCTGTGTGTGCTCAACTGTGCTTGTGGCCATGTGAGTGCCCAGAAATGGCTGAGTGTACACAGGGGTGACATGTGCTTTTTCCAACGCTGCTCTCAACACATGAGTGATTTGTCCTCACAAAGCTCAGAGCCAAGGGAAGCTGTTTGGAAGTCTCTGGGCAAGGCTACCTACCTAAGAAAAATCCCAGAGGCCGCAGAAGACAAGCCCACCAACACAGTGTCGTTCTTCAGAGATGGCTTCCTCCCTTCCCTTCTTTTCCCTCTATTTCTGCCCCTTCCTCCTTCCAGTCACTTCAAGCCTGACATGCCTCTCAATATATGATCTATTTTACATTACAGAGAGACCACTTCTGGTACTCACCTGTTTCTCTTTCTATCTTTCATGTGAGACAATTAGAACCCTATATGACAGATGCTGGGGCACAGCCAACATCACATAGTTAGAGAACAGCAGATTTCCAGACTAGATATAATGCATCCTCAAAACACAGGATGCAGAGCTTGGAGCTGGAGAACCTGGTTAGAATTGAGGGAAATCTGATTTACCAATAATGTCCCCTATGCTAGAAGGCTATAGCTGCTGCCAGTCAAAACAGGGAGCTTCTATACAAATACATAGGATACAGAAATAGGCCTACCACAGGGCTAGGAGGATGGGAGCTCATCAGATATCCTCTCTTCCTCAATCTCCATCAAAGACCAGGGCAAATGGAGGGATGGTCCCTTTTCTGGGTCAACTGTCCTGTTTAGTATACTTCAAGCCATGACCCTCTCCTGCACCTACTCACAGTAGGCTCTAAAAAATGGTTGTCTGATTGAAGCCTAAGGCCTCAGTGGGAGTATTTGTGAGTTTGTGGAGATGTTCACACTCAGTGGTACAGTGGGAACACTATAGACCAGAAATTTCAATTGTGGCCCAAGATTTGTCCATGCTTTTCTATGTGCTATTGAACTTCGTAATGTATCTCTCAGCCTCATCCATATCAGAGTGCAGCACAATAAGGCCCAGAAATCAAAACTTGGCCATCAGCCATTGTTACACATAAAACTTTATTGGATCAGCTACATTTATTCATTTACATATTGTGAATGTCTGCTTTCATGGAACAACAACAGAGTTAGGTAGTGATAACAGACTCTTAAGGCCCACCAAACTAAAACATTTTCTATCTGGTGCACAAAAGGGATAAGCAAAAACCACTTGTGCCAACAAACATGCTCCAAATCTCAATGAACTGTGTAATTTAGCAATCCCAAATGGTCCCCATGATAGACATCAATTCACCAAGATAAGGAGAATAAACCTTGGCTATCTCAGATAAATCAGGAAGCTGGGATACCACTCTCTAGAATATTACCTCTATGCTATGATGTTCACATGCTAAAGTCAGGTAAAGGTCAAACTTCCATTGCAGACAGTAGATTAAATACCAATATACAGATATCCTTCTGGCTCCCTAGAATCCTACTTGGCTGGCTCTACTTCCTAAATAAAGATACCACAGAGTTTTCCCAAATCCTGGACCACTTCACCTTCACCAAAGAGCATCTCACAAAACAACTAGTGTGAGTTCTTCCTAAGATAGTAAAAAGAACTCCCTTCATCCATGAAACTGTGCCGGTACAAAACTGGGGGGCTACATCCCAAGGGCAACTTCGATACCCAGCATGTGCTGAAGCAACCTATGTCACATGGTTATTTTATAATGTAAATTGATGACAAAAGCTAAGCTGAGCTGGTCAGATATAATATACGGCCTTAATTTATGCCACACCCTGTGAATATGCGTAAAATTTACAGTCAAGGTATCTGTGCACTTGACTCTGGTGCACCATGAAGAGAGCCTGTGATAGCTGTGACTTACAAAGCACATAGTGAATGCAAATGTTATAACCCTGTGAACTGCAAATACTGTGAACTCTGAAACATATCTGACGCCATGAAGCCAGATCAAGGTTTGTGGACCTGGTGCTACTTAAAAACCTCTTTGCAAGGGGAGAAAAGACAAAGAACTAAGGAGGCCAAAGGCACCTTTCTCAAGACATCTACAATAAAAAAAAAGTCCCAGTGTTAATGATACACATGTTAAAACCATTATATTCTCTTTTTAGCCACTTTTCTTGATAAGACATTACTGCTCTCACAGAGGAAGTAGGTGCTTTACCTGATGCAAAATGAGTATAGTCCACACTCATTACCAGACAGCCAGGCTCTGCCTGACTCACCTCTGCATTTCTAAAAGGCTATTTTGTGCTGTGCCTGTAACATAGCACTCAATAAATGGTAGGTATCATCACCATCATCACCATCATCATCATCATTATCATTATCACCATCCCCTCAGCATCACCATTGTGACCATCATCATTCTCTCCCTTCTATTCTAGAGGAATTACAGGAAAGGCCTAACAGAGGACAATGCAGTCACTCTAAAAACAAATCACAAGCCACTGAAGATAAAATAGGAAACAGATGTGGCAAAAAATCTAGGCTAAGTATTGAAGGTAATCGAGTATTAAATGCTGACTTTTAGTTGCCAAAGCAAAGAAGAAATAGGGCTGAAGCTGCCTCATTAACGTAAACAAGCAAGCTCAGGAGAGAACTGGGTTCTGAACACTGACTGGCTGAAAGAACTGCAAATTTGGTGTGGAACTCAGGGCCATCTAGAAAGCCCTGGCCACTCATCTGCCACCCCTGGGTCTATATTCTGTTTCAGACACCAGAAATCATCTCCAAAATGCAGACTGGCGACACTTCCTTACTTGAGAACTTTCATCAGTGGGAACGGGGACTGAGAGGGTGTACAAGGAAGCTCGGGAGGTGAAGGAAATGTTATAAAAATGGGTGATGGTGGTGAATGCAGAACACAGTAGCTTTTACTTAGAAAAGGCACTAGATTGCACACTTAAACACATGTCAATTCCATGATATGGAAATTTTAACTAATGATGTTTTTTTAAGGAAAATTTCTCAATAATTGTGACTAGCACCTGTCTGGAGGTGTACCCCTGCAAACACTCCATGGAGTCGTGTGGGTCTGTACCACTTCTCTTCATCCACAGTGAGATAAGTAGGGCAAGTAAGAACGGGGTTCCAAGTAGACATAACAATCTGGCACCACAACGACATAGTTTAGTGTGTCTTATAAAAGTATTGGCTGGCAATGAATTAGGAAAACGTGGTCTTCCCTTCCCAACTGGAGGTTTGCAAAGCACTGCTCTAGGATGGGCATGTTAGCCTGGCCTTCAAACCCCCATAGCCTCTGTGCTCTGTAAGTTACTTTCCCTGTATGTCTCTTCTTCAAGACATCCTTAAAGAACTTAGTTTCTGCTGGGCTTGATTTCATACATCTGAAATTCCAGCACTTGGGAGGCGGAGGCAAGAGGATTTACATAAGTTCAGGCCAACCAGGGATGTACTGTGAGTTTCAGGATACGCTGAACTACAGTGTGAGACCCTGTCCCAAAATGGGGGTGGGCAGGAGGACAACCACCAAAACCAAACAATAGTAAGAAACCCCCCCCAAAAGAAAGAAAGCAAGAAAGAAAATGTAGTTTCCAAATTCCTCAAAATCTCTCACTCTCTCATGCTCTGTGTCCTGCATGATCCTGCATGATATTTCAAATGTCTTCCCCTCCCTTTCCAATCTATCTGAATTCAACCTTCCAAATTGGGCCCAGCTGTCTTCTCATCTTAGACACTACACTATTGCCCCTTCAACCAAATAACTTGTACCTGACTAGTCAGCTTACCTCTCCGGCCCTCAACCATATGTGTGGAATCCAGTTGATAGTTTACAAGAGACTCTAGGGTCAGCATGTCTCCACATGAACCCTGCTATGCTGGCACTGTTTATCTACACATTGGTCCCCTCCTGATGACCTCCAGGGAGGCAGGGGCTATGCTGGGTCCCCTCTGCATACCTGAAAAAGGGTCTTCAGCATGAGCTGAATGAGTAAACAAATAAAATAAGGTCCTTTCTAGATCTATCCACTCTAGGAAAGGCAAGGGGGTCTAAAGATCCGCAAGCATTAGCTATTAGAAAAAGAGCAAGGTTAAGTGGCATACCTGGTAGAAATGGGGCCAGAAGGTGCTGATGGCAAGCTCTGCCTTCACCCAGCCCTCGGTGACAACCCCAGACACGTTCCAGACAGGGTTCCCTTGGGGACCACCATTCACCTTCACGTAGACATTCAAGGCTCCCGGGCTAGAGCGATCTCGGCTGGAGAAGTAGTAGTGGAAGTCAATGCAGTGGGTGTCATTCTCCTTCAGGGTGGGCAGAAGGAGATGCGCTTTCTGGCCTGAAGCCCTTCCAGAGCTGTTCACCATCATGAAGGAGCCTAGAGACCCAGAGTGGGTAGCAGACAGAGACAAAAAGAGAAAATGTCCTTCTGAAAATGTGTCACATCTATACAAGGCACCTAATAGGATGGCTGGAAATGAAGTCCCACTTCAGTAACAGGTTAGGGTGACTCTGAGAAAGCCACATCCCTTCTCAGAGTTCTGAGAAGGATTTAAATAACTGGGGCTAAAATCCCTCCTCATGGTGGCATTGGAAGAATGAGGAGATCAGGAGATCAATGGTCCTATACAGGGAGCATTTCTACCTGGTATATTGCTTATTTCTAAGTGCAGAACATTAAAGGAAGCAAGGGATTAAAAAACTCAGAAGGGAGTCAACCACAGTCCCTCCTGGTAACATGGGATGGGAAATAACATCACCTAAGAAGGGGCTTGTCCCAGCTGAGGCAGAAACTCTATAATATGGGAGGGTCCTGTATATGGACAGACACCATCTGCACTCAGCATGGGAGACTCCACATTAAAGGAGACTATATACAAATAGAGCATATCTGTGGAAGAAATATATCCCTCCCAAAAGTATGAGAACCAACTCTAAGATGCTCGAGGAGGAATGCGAAGTGAGTGGCACTCTATGCACTTGGAGACTCACATTAACAGTAGGTATCTATTGGTAGAACATATAACTCCTTCTAATAACTATAACTGCCTCTAAGAATATCAAAGGCTGTGACATAGACCTGAGCGAGCCTCTTTCCAGCTGCTGTGACAAATAGAAATTGTCTCCTGTTCTTTATCCCTCTCTGGATCCAAGTCCTTTGGCACTGACTTTACAGTTCCCTCTGTGGAAGCAGAAGCTATCTCTTGACACTGGGTTCCATTATGTGACTTGTTAATAGAAGTCACACAGGTGTTAAAAGGTGCCATTCTAGACAGGCTTGTCTTCTGCCACTACTATTTTGGTGATAAGAAGCTGATGTCAAGATCAAGAATTCACATACACAGAAAGTCCCTGAGTGAAGAGCCAAGCCCCACCACTTGAAAGCAAGGAGCACAGCCATGTGGTCAACCTGTAGTCGATGCATGGATCAGTGAGTATAAGAATCAATGTTCACTGCTGTTTGCCACTGCTTTCCTCCTGAGTGTCCCTACAACATTGCTGTAACAGTGGCTAATTGATAAAGCTTCCCGAGAACAAGATTCGGATCCATCACAATGAAGAGGCACATCTCAGCTCATTATGCAACAGATTTTTATAACAAGTGAAATTTGTACAAAATGGAATCAACCGCCCAGGGACAAAGTGAGTCACTGCAGGTGACTCCTCAAAGGCTGCACCAACTGGGATATCAAAGGGAATTTCAGAACTTAGGAGGAAGGCTGAACTCTGCAACTTAAAAGTCTTATGGTTCTCCTGAATAAAACGCATCATAAAACACAGTAGATAAACTCCAGTAATGCTGGGATAAATGTTTTCTATTCTGAAAGCCAGAATTGCTTTGAAACCTTATTGTGACCACTAAAATCTTCATTCTGAATGAAATCTTAAGACCCCTTATCCCCAGGCAAAATGAGATGCTTCAGTAGCCATAACTCACCTCGCTCACCCTGATACCAGAAAGACTAAGGAGCCGCAAGGTAATAAGGCTGCACCATCCATATCTTGTTGGGGTTTTAGACAGTACAGACCACTTAAACCTTGTCTCCTGGATTCTGAGCAAATTTACAAGTGGACACAGAAGGGAGATTATATTTAAAACCTCTATACAATCGTCCACAAAGCTGGATTAAAGAAACTATCAGTCTTGAAGATAAATGAGGCTTCAACCGCTCCCCACATTCAAGCATAAAAATAAAAATTAAAAAAAAAAAACAGATGCCCTGGAATCATCCCTAACTCATCCAGATTCCTAGGGGAAAAGTTATTCTTCAGGGAGATGACTGGGAGCATTAGAATGAGCTCATTTTAAAATAAACAAACAAGTCAACAAGGAAGCCAAATAACAAGGACAGAGAAAACTGCAGTCAGATTTTCAATAATCTACCAATCAGCAAACTCACCCAGCTCCTGGGTTACTATCCAGAGGAAGAGGAACAAGAGTTGTCAGTAGTGTAAAGAACCCTCCTTCATGACCTGGCAATAACTGAGGCAAAATGGAAAGATGTGTCCCTATTACAGATGTTATCTAGTTATCAAAAGCCCCCAATGAGCTAGCAAGGAATAAACCACTAAAAGGGGAACTGAGGCTCAGAGGTAAGACTGAGTCAACATCCATACCTGCCTTCGCTCCTCATGGGTCTCAGGGACAGATGGCTGATGGCCCGCAAGTGTCACAAAGAGTGGTGGGCTCTCTTTGTCATCGAGCAGCCGTGCATCTCCCAGGAGGAGAGGCAGCCTGAGAGGTAAAATATGCTGAACTCTCTCCATCCCAGGTTGCACGGCGGCTTCTGTATACACTCAGCTCCTGTCCACCTGCCAATCTACACCACTGCACATGTACCTGCCTCTTCTCACACTCCACAGCAAACTAGGGAAAGTTCCTTCCATTAGCTCATGTCCCCATTTCTCTTCTTCCTAGCTTCAGTAGCTGAGCAAGCCTGCAGAGAATGTGGCATTTATCCTACTTAGTACAGCCTAACACAACTCTGGGCACAGAAATATTGTTCAGTGGGGCTACAGAACACTGTTCCAAAGAAGTCCGGGTATGGTGTGCACCTGTTCCATGCTTAGTCCTTAACAACTGGCTCCCTCTCATGCTCACATCTATCCTTCATTATCTTCTCTTCCTAACAGATGGTCCTTCATTCACAGCCTCAGCATCAATCAAGAGTTTGGAAGACATGAGAATCTCAGACTCCTGCATGCCTCTGCAGTCTGCACCTACATTTCTACCAAGAGCCTCAGTGACAGTGCACACATACATGAAAGTATGGGGGTGACTGGTCCCTTCTCTTATCCCAACCACATTGAATGCTCAGTATTTCACGAATCCAGGCAAAGGTAGAGCCACAGTGAAAGAGCCAGAGTAGCCACGACTACACTGTAGGTCAACCACCTGTCAGAAGCTTCATTTTGGACACAAAGGGATTCTTTAGAAGGAATAAACTATAATTGGGTCATGAAGCCAATGGAATTTTGAGGTTTATCTTTGCACAGCAGTGCCATGATTTGGGCTCCTCGGGAAGACCATCCATTATCTCTCTCCAGTCCCTTTATTAAAGGAATTGAAAGCATAAAGCAAAGTTACAAGATGCTGCAAGAGAAGCAACCCTAGGTGGTTTGAATTAGAAGGAAAGGTGCAAAGGCACAGAGGCAGAAACCACAACCGCCAGAAAAGCAGGAGTAGTGTCTTACAGGACATAGGATAATGTTCTGATGGCCCTCTCCATGAGAGGTCTTGCCACACCCTCCGGAAAAGCAAGAAGCCATATCTCTGATTCCTTTGAGCCCAGGCCTGCCATTTCTGAGATTCTTCAAGTGTGAGAGCGCTGTTCTGCAGCGGCTCAGTGGGGCCCTCTTTGATCAACAGGTTGGCATAATTAATATCATCCCAAGGCTGTTGGTTTCCTAGAGATCAAAAATGAGGCAGTCATTATGCCAAGATCAGTCAAAAAACAAGAAAGAGGAAGACTGTAAATACAGTCTTTTCCCTTGCCCTAAAAAAAGAAAGTACCAATGTGATAAGGAAGATAAAACAGCATTAGTTTCCTCATAGTTATTATACACAACACTGAAAATCGTGGAATTAACCCAGGAAGTACTCTCTGGCTGGCCATAAATTTTGTGTTTTCCCTCTCCGTGCATAATAATGCCTTGGTAAGCGCCCTGTTACTGATATGTCTGCCACACAGATACCCTTTTTGGAGGCACCACGCTTCTCAGAAGCAGATGGCGGCTATTGTGTTTACACATGAGCACCTCAGGATTGCATTTCCTCACGTCGGCAGTAAAAAGAAAGTCCTAATTGAGTTTTTAATGGCTTTGCACGTTGTTCATTAAGATTACATGAGTGTGCTTGGGCGACTGGCAACTGAGGGCCTGCAGCTCTGAGAACAAGAACATGAGTGGTCCCTGAAGACAGGTGGGCTGCCAGCTTCGAGCGCCAGGACCTGTGAAGGGAGAAAGGATAGAGGCAGATGCCCAAGAGCTGCTGAAAGCCAAGCAGCTGTAGCAGCGCGGAAAGGACGCTGGATCTTCACTAGACATCTAGTTTTCCTTCCGGGTCTTTTGTTTGTTAGAAATGTGACTTGAGAAAGTCCTCAACCGTCAGCGGCCTCATCTATAAAATGGGATTGTGCAAAGTGACATATGGAAGTTTGACACTCATTTTAGTGACTATTGAAGGATGATGAATAATCCTTGACTTGGTGAAGGAGGCTTTGATAACAGATAGCAAGTAGCCAATGACACTAACCCATAGAGTGACACTGAAAATGTCATACATACCAGGAATTGGTTTAAAAACCATTTAGCATTCCAAGGAGGCACTGATGCACAGACCAACCTGGGGCCTTAACTCATGATGGTTGAGCTGCACGTTAGAGAGCAGGCTGTGCATGCCTCTGTATTTGGTGCAGCAGCCCTGGAAGACAAAATACCTGGGAATGCTTAGCTTCCTGGAGACAACATGACATCTTTTCCTCTTGCAGCACCATCTGGGGAAACAGCCTAGAGCTGTGCGCTGGAAGGAAGTCAGCAAGTCAGAGTCTCAGGCTTTACTGTGTCATGTGACCTTGGACAAGCCACTCGCTTCACACTATGTGACTTTATAAAATCAGAAGGTTGGACGGAAATCTCATCAACACCTCTTTTCCTTCGTGTCAATCAGGTCTCTTGAACTCTCTCAGCTTCTGTCTCCTCCTCGTTCAACACAGCCATAAAAGCCATTGTGCACTATATTCACAAGGATTGCCTGAAATGCTAAAACCATACTTTGACAGGGCGGTGGCTTCTGAGGGCCTCAATCTTAGCTTCTTTCCTAGCTTTCCCACTGTCCCAGATTTTTTTTCCATTTAGCAGGGAGGGCTTACCACACTGGAGAGAAATTAGCAGGGAATCAGAGGCTATGGACAAGGCTTGCTGTGCAATCATGAAGACTGGAGTCTAGATCCCCAGCACCTGTGTGCCTACCTGTAATCCCAGTTCTGGGAAGGTAGAGACATGAAAGCTTGCAGGCCAGTCAGTCTCAAGGCTCAGTGAGAGACCCTGCCTTAAAAAATGAGGTGCAGGATAATAGAAGAAGGTATGTAATGTTGACCTCTGGCTTTCACATGTGCACACACATACACATGCACACACATATTAATGCACACAAACATATAAACCTTTAAAAAGAAGAAAAAGAAAACATTAATTAACCTATTGAGAAACAGAACAAAATACACTGCCCCGCCCCTACCCTCTACAGCTGATCAGGCATCAAGGTCTTGGGGAACCTGCTCCTTAGCTTCTCAGATCACCACAGGCTAGCAGGCCAGCCAGCAAGCAGCATTCCTTCAGGATTTCTGCTTCAAATTCCTGCTTGACTTCCTGTTCTGCCTTCCCTTGGTGATGGGCTATGACAAGAAGTATAGACTAAATAAACCTATTCCTCTCCAAAGTCACTTCTGGCAATAGTACTTTAATCATAGTGCCAGAAGAGAAACTAGAACAACACCCAAGTATCCTTCATGCATGGGTTTTGCTCAGGTCAGGCCCTCCCTGAAATCCACGCTACTTAAGCCATCAGACTCCACAAATCTCACTCAGCCTGTGTGGTGGTCACAAATGCCCAGAGCGCAGTTACTCCTGCGCCATGATCCCTACACACAGCAACACACGAGTCTACTGTAGCTGTTTTGGATGAGACTGACTTTAAAAATTCAAAGTGATGAAATTAAGCTATCTGGTCACAAATATCTGGGGGGGGGTGATGAGGAACAAAACAGTAAAAAGCACAATATTCTGTCAATCTTGAAGACACATGTACAAGAGAACCACTTAACGTAACTAGCATTGCCATGAAAACTTCTCATCGTTAAGATGACCAAAAACATAACAGTAAACCAATAGCCACAGTCCCAAACATATCATTCAGTATTACCCATATTATCTGGGAAAGCAACCTAATTACCACGTGTCAAAAAAGTGGGGGGGGGGAGAAAGTGGCTTCTTTTTTAATATACCAGAAAATGGGGAAGGGTGTTAATTACAGCTTAATGGATGCATAATATGCATTTAAGACAAGGAAAATAGATCCTGGAATTTCAAAGGAACTGCACATTGTGAATATTCTGTCAGCCAGTTTGTGCGAACAAGTCATAAGTATTTCTGTAATCATCCATTCAGACCAGCGAGCTGGGATTCGTACATTTCCTATGCAAATTTGTTAAGGCAATTTCCTAAGAAACTGTTATCTGATAATCCATGTAGGGGTGGATAATGTTTAAAAATGGAGTGCATCTAGGTGATCGGATTTCATGTGTGACAGGAGGGGTTCCCCACTCCCCATCCTCTGTGCCCTGACTCAAGCAGACTCAGATTCGGGATCCATACGCACTCGGGCTTTTTGCCAAGTTCCAAAAGGCTAAGATACCCTTACCACCCTCCCTCTGAGACAAGATTAAGGAAGAAGGGAACAAACTAAAGAAAAGAGGGAAAAGGAAAAGTAGATGAGGAGAGGAAAAGGGCTGGGAGGGATGACAAGGAGCGACGAAGAGGTGTGAGACAGGAAGAATAAAACACGGGAAGGGTAGGACACAGATCCAGGGCTGGGAGAGGAGGAGAAAGGGCTGTCACTGGGCAGAGCAAAGCACGAAGCACATATATAAAGACTCTTAAGAAACTTACAACTTCCCTCTCCCAACACACACACACACGCACACACACTACCCCTTCACAAAAACTAAAGCAGGAGTCACTGGTGAGCCAGGAAATAGGGCTAACTTGGAATCATGGCTAACTAGGTTGTTCTCCTGGGTTCCTTGTAAGGAAGGACGGGAAGAAAAGGGCATTCTCCGTTAATCTATTCTGGGATAAACACAGTATATTCTCTCTCTCTCTCTCTCTCTCTCTCTCTCTCTCTCTCTCTCTCTCTCTCTCTCTCTCTGTGTGTGTGTGTGTGTGTGTGTGTGTGTGCGCGCGCGCACGTGTCTGTTTCTTCAAGAATTCCTTTCTCTCTTTAGCAACTATACCAAACACATACTACCCAATTTATTTACATCTATGCAGTTCATCTCATCACCATTCTTTAAAAAAAAAAGGAAAAGGAAAACAGACACTGAGCCGTGAAACTTCCTCAAGGCCACACAGTTAACACCAAAGCTGAGATCAAAACCTAAGCAGCTGCCACTGTTATTTTAGCTCCTAGTTCATGCCACTCATGGGCATGTTAGATTCGATGGCAAGGAGTGGACACAAACTCACTCCCTGGGGGTAATCTGACCTTAGTCTGGGGAAATGGCACAGGTAAGAAGAGGGGGCAAAGAGTAGAAAGAACAAGTGACAATGTAATCACCTGGCAAGCTGTTACCACGCGAAGAGAAAAGCGAGCATGGTGGCTGAGACGGTGTCAGACCCCAAACTGTTTTTGACGTTCACTGGGCTAAGCCCTTTGTGTCTACCACTCAAAACTGAAGTGATGTGGAACTAAAATAGATATAGATTTAAATCTCCCAACACTTCACACATCCGTTGGCATGATAATATTTTGATTAGTTACATTTATGCTCCAATTACACTCACAGAACTTTCGACTATGCCATGCTCTGTAGAAAACACTGAATTATTATATTTGCAGTGGGAGAGGAACAAATGGAAAGGGGGAGAGGGAGAAGGAGAAAAAGGGGGAGGAGAGAGAGAGGGAAAGAGAGAAGGAGAGAGAACAAAACAAAGAGATGACTAAGCCTGCTAAAATAATGCTGCCTTACTTTCCCATTACTAAACTGGGTCATTGCTATTAGTTCCCAAGTTTTAAAATGCCAGGCCTGGGAGAGACAGGCAGTGTCATCACCTACTTGCCCACTCAGTGGATGCTTTTATGTTCCCTACAATAACTGGTCTGAAAGCAACCTGGCCAGGTTTCCCGTGATTGGCAAGGTCAGCAGACGGGGACATTTGCTGTGTTTCCTGTTTGTTTTCCCCCTGGGAAGAACATCCATCTATTTTCCAGAGAGGTTCACAACCCTGTACCTGATAGATAAACAAAGGCTAAGAGCTTCTCTGAGCTTTCAGAAATCCTGTTCTAATGATAGAAGGGAGGATTCTGTGTGTGTGTGTTCAGGTGTATGTGTGTGTGTGTGTGTTCATGTGTGTGTGTGTTCGTGTGTGTGTGTATGTTTTTGTGTGTGTGTGTGTGTGTGTGTGTGTGTGTGTGTGTGTGCGCGTATGTGTGTGTGTGTGTGCATGTTTCTTGAGCATTATTTTTCAGATGTCATCTACTTTTTGTGAGACAGGGTCTCCCTCACTGGCCAGGAGCTCACCACATAGGGCAGACTGGCTGGCAGCTGCCTCAGGGATCCAGTTATCTCCAGTTCAGGGAGTCAAGCTCAGTCAGCTCCTAACCTAGATACCAAGCCCCCAAAGGAGGTCTTCTTATCATAATTGCTGGCTCAGTATCCAGCAGCCCCCGCCATGAAGGCTGAAGGTGAGTGTGTGCCTCTGTCAATGGGCCTTCCAGACAACAGACTTCTGCTAAGGTTTATGTATTCCCCAATTTCACAGCACTTGTCCCTCAGTCCTCAAACATCAAAGCTTGCTCTCCCATCCTGTGTCCATAACTTGTAGAAGACTTCTAGTACTTACGTGCCTCAGTTTCCCTGCATGGCAATCCAACCCTTATGCCAGTTCCCTCATGAAACCCACCAGAATGAGTATTATACTAAAATTCAGAAACTTTAAATGTTCCTCCAGTTGCTTTGTGTCTGACACTCCAGAGGGACAGATGACAGCACTTAATATCTCACCATCCAGAAACCAAAGGAGAATTAAAAGCAATCTCAAGTATATGGGAGGTCTTACGATAAGTAAGGTATGTGTATGGTGGAGTATCTAACCTAGACTTGACTGGAGGGAGAGGACATAAAGAAGAAAGCAAGCAGCAAGCAGCTTGAGCAAACAAATATGGGAAGGACTGAGGGGGTGAAGGAGATGTCAGACGGGTGAGAGGGAAACAGAATGATCCATGCAGATAAAATTTCCTGTTTCAAAGCCAGAAAGTAAGAGTCTCAGTCTTGTGGAGTGCCACCAGTAATCTTTACCCTCCGCCCTCTTGGATTATAGGTAAGAAACTTGACAGTCACAGAGGTGCAATAAGTTGCCCAGAGCCACATAGCCTAAAAAGACAGTGCCAGGATTTGATCTTTGTTCTGTGTCTAAGATGAGCTGTATGGTTCGAAAACAATAAGTCTTGGATTGTAGAATATAACCAGAGCACCTGGAAATCCTTTTAAAGTTTGCTGGGTTCCACCTGCAATCAGTCTGGTGAAGAGGGCAGAAATTTGCATTCCTGATAAGCCTCTAAGTGAGGCTAATGCAGTTGCTCTTTGGCCCCACTTAGTAAGCCACTGAAGAAACTGGGCTGTAATTGCCCAGGCTTGGTAAGCCAGGGGCCTATGAACTTAAGAAAATCAACATTCTTTCTTGGCCCGATCTCCTCCTGGGGCCGCAGGAAGCTCACCTGCTTGGAGACACTTCCTTTCCTCTGAGCCATGCCCTGCATACTTCTTACAGGGCACGAGGTGTCTGGCCACTGGTTATCCACTGCAAAAGCTTTCTCTATTGCCCAGCCCTAGAAAGTCCTCTCCTCTGGCCTGAGCAATCTCTCTTGATCAGTGGTAATTAGCAAGAATATCATTAGACATTCATCGGCTCCCCCAAATGTACAAGGGTCTGCATGGGAAATAGCACAATAATTATTCCTCCTCCTTCCACCATCCTCTAAGGAGCTACAAAAGTTTGACAGCTGTTATCCAATTAATCCTGACAGCTTATTTTTTTTTAATCTAAAGGTATTTCTTTCTTTCACGTCAGATGGGGAAAGCTATTTCCTTTTCTGAGAGACGAACAAGAGCAAAGAAAACCCAAGCAACTTGGCCAACATCACTAGGGCCATTTATGGCTTCTTTTCTTCTACAGAATCCTTGAAATAATGGAAGATAGGAACACAGACTCGATTTAGATTGTCAGATCCAATCCCGACCCTGCCATCTCCAAGCTGTGCCTCCATTGGCAACTTCCTTAACCTCCCTGAGCTGCAATTTCTTCCTCTGTAAAATGGAGGGGATGAAGGTAATAAATAGTAGCACCCACCTCACTCCCTCGAGTTGGAAAACCTGAATGTATGATAAACATTTAATATCTTAACTATCATTGGGAGCATCCGTGGACCCTCCTATGGAGTGCCAACCACAAGACAGTTGATTCTATGTAGAGTAAGCAGGTCCCACCATTCTCACTGCCCATACAGGCAATGGTCCTAGGAGACACCATGAAGCCATGGACATCCATCTCAACTGACCCCTAAAGAGCATGTCTCTTTGCCAGTGGGTCCCCACTGGGCAGCTACATCAGCATCACCAAGAGCTGGTTATAAATGCAAACCTTCAGGCCCATAAAGGTATCTGACAGTCCTTGTGAATTTTGTAAAGAGGATGTAACATCAGATTTAGAGGGGGTGTGGGATATTGATTTAATTATGAAGTGATACATCAAAAAAAAAAGAGAAAAGTAGTTAGGTGGGGTAAGAAAAGGAAGCACCCACTGTCGATAGACAACCACACACAAACTCTCAAGGTGCCTCCTTATAGTTGTGTTTCCTGGCACAGGTAGGTGTTTTTTACAGACTCCTGGCATTTAATTGGGCTTGTGATTGCAGTTAGTAAAATTGTCCTGAAGAGGAAGCTTAATGAGGGGTAACAGTTTACGGAGGTCTGGTTTGCACTGAAGCTATGCCCATGTGCCACTGGGGAGGAGCAGGCATCCTCTCCTTTCTATAGCGCTGCCTGTTCATTGGTGACACAGTGGGTTATTTTTTGTGTGTGACAAATGTATAGTGTGCTCCTAGAATGATACACCAGACACTATTGTAGGCCCTGGAAAGACAGCTGTGAGCAAAAACAGCCAAGACACTTAATCAGAGTCACTTTTGCCAAGATGACAATCCTCCTCGGGAGCTTTGGAGCAGGTTGAACGGGGCTTCTGTAGACGACCCCGAGAGAGACTTAGCAGCCTTTTTATCCTATGATTTGCCCATTTTCAGTTCTTGATTTTTAGCTCATCTTTCAATGTTCTGAAGTACCCCTCAATGATTATTTCCCCAGGCAGGATCCGTGAATGGTGCATTATCAAAGCCCGTGCATTTGTGATTCTGCATCACTTTTCTATAAAATAAATCATGTGGTTGTGAATAAATTTCTTAATTTCAGTCCATTCTTTAAGATGGGAGAGAGGAGAGAAAGGAGGGGGAAGGGGAGCAGAGACAGAGCGCGTGTGCATACATTGATGCAGAGACCATAGGATGACCTCAGAGTTTGTTCTTACAGGTGCCATCCATCATGCTTCTGACAGGATGCTCACTGGTCATGGGTCTGCCAATTATGCGAGGCCAGCTGAACACTGAGCTCTGGGGAGCTATCCCTGTCTCCCAGCACGTGTGGAGCACATGTGTGCCTCCACATCCAGTTTTTGCCCATGAGTTTGGGGAACTGAACTCAAGTTTCCATGCCCGTGTAGGAAGCACTTTGTACACTCAGCCATTTCTGCAATTCCCTCAGCTTTTCCTTAACAACACAGACCAGTGAGTCCTGGGCTTTGTAAAAGGACAAAGAGAGCAAGCTCGCACCATGTCTGTCAGATTTTCTCTGTAAATGCTTTCCTGGAAAGCAGGTAGACATATGTGTCTCATGCCCTAATTCCTCGTACACAGGAGATCTTCTTATCTTATTGGTTAACTGTGAGAATCACAAGGTGGCTAAGAAACAGGCTCTGGAGCCAGATTTGGGCAATTAAGTCCCTTCTCTGCCACATCCCCAAGCCCTTCCCTTGACAAATGACTCAGGCAGTCATTTGTGACAGTAAAATGGACACTTTGTAAGGATTAGCTGAATTAACATGTGAAGAAGCTGACACATGTCTTATGCAAAGGGTATAAGGGTCAGTATTTTAGGCTTTGAAGGACATAAAGTCCTTATCACAGCTACTCAGTTGCAGTGGTGAAATGTGACAGACACAACAAACACCAGATAAATAAATAGATGAGCTGTTGTACTAGTTACACTCCTCACTGCTGTGGCTAAATACTTGACAGAAAACTAGGTGCACAGAGGTATTTACTTCAGCTCACAGTTTGAGGGGATACAATTCATGATGCCATGGAAGGCATGGCATCGAGGGTCTGAGAGTCTGGTCCTGACTATGTTCACAGTCTCAAACTATAGAGAGATGAATGGCACTGTTCAGCTGGCTTACCCCACTCCCCTCCCCCATTCTATTTAGCCTGGCACCCCAGGCACAGGATGGTGCCGCCTCTTTTAAAAGATAGGACTTCTCTCCTTGGCTGCAGCTTTCAGGAAACACTCTCACAGACATGTCCAGAGGTGTGTCTCCCAGGTGATTCAAAATGCAGGGAAACTGGCCTTAACTGCCGATTAACCTTCACAGGTGTGCTCCTCTAAGGCTATGCAAAAGGAAAGGCATGAACGGCGGCTTGAAGACCCCTGGCTTAGAACAGGTCTAGGCATAGGCTAAGCTCTTTATAACTAGCCATTATTATTATGAACTATGATGAGGTTGCAAAGGGGTGGCACTTTGATCCTCTGAACGTTTACTGTCTGGTTCTGACACCGAAAACAGATGGCATACATAGAGCCCCCATGCTCATAAACATTCTACCAGCCCACCTACAGCACGTCGCTTGTGAAAACCACACCTCCTAAGAAATACTGTGCTGCCACAATCACCTGCAATTGTTCCCTTGGAACTGGGAATTTTGACCTCAAGCAAGAGAAAAGGGTGAGATTAAAAACTAGAAGAGTTTGAGAGTCTACAGAGGCACTGTTCTTTAGATGGGAATGCCTGTCCCATTCTTCACTAGCTCCAGTCCTCTACTAGAGGAGCACAGAAGAATGAGAACCCCATCTACAGTATAAGCTACGGAGTGACTACTCCAGTCACAGAGTAGGGGACACTTCCTCCAGATCTTGCAATGGCCTTTTGCATTTGCTGTTTTGGTGGAAAACTTTGTGGGAAATGGAAGTGGCTAGGATTCCCAAAGGCTCCTCAAGCTAATCTCCACCCTGAGTTCCTGAGCACCATACCCTCTGGATCTACTGTCCCGTGCCATAAACATAGACACAACCCTTTATCCACCTGAGATTTTATGACATTTCCTTTATCTCCTGTATCAAATATTAAAATAGTCCTGCGTCTTACCTGCCTAGACCAAAGGGGATATATTGGACCCTGGAGTCGAAAGTCACAGACAATGGCTGCCTACCAACCTTGCCATCTTGAGTAGAAATTCTTGCTCATGATGGTTTTGGATCCTCCCTTACTCTTAAATGCATTCATTCATTTGATCACGCATCCATTCAGTTACTCATGTGTGTGTCCATCAAACATTCATGAGCATCGTGTACATAGATTGAGTGATGGAGACACACACAATGACATTTCTTCCCTTGAGTACTTCTTTGTGTAAATGGGAAAAGGGGGCCTCATGATGTACTTTCCAGGACCCTAAAGACTGCCTCATGGCTTCAGATGGTAACCTTATTCAAGTTATGCCATTTTCAGGTCCTCTACTCAATGATTGATGGAGCCAGGGGTGTGATGTATTCCTCACCCTGTATTATTGTCTGCTTCTCCTCAATCTACTGTGTGGTCCTCCCAAAGCTGCTAGTCCTAGAGCTTGTTGCCAAAAATCATACTGATAAGCACCCAACTCCACCCCTGCTTCTGCTTCATAGGCAATATCACAAGCCATTCCAGAACCATTTATTAGCCTTACCCAACTGGTGTGTGGGAACATGAGGGCCAAAGACATGTGAGGGATGGCACATCAATTAAGAGCCAGTGAATGTCTGTAAGAATTGAGATACGAGAGAATACTCACTTCAGAAAGAACAATGTCTCTGTAAGGTCCTTTTGGGAAAACAAAACCACTCTGTGTATTTCCAATAGTAGATTTTTCACAGAATTACTCTGACTTCTCCACAACTATGAAAAGACTGGGATTATAGTCAGGACCACCTTGCAAAGGAAACTCCTGGGTATGGGGATCACAAGAAATCCAACTTGGGCTGTTTGGGTGACTGCCTGGAAAGACAGCAAACAGAAGCAAAGATCTCTAATTCCTGACCCCTAACACTGACACATGCTCTCCACTACATTCTGGCTCTTCTGCCTTCCAGACCTCTTACTGGTGGAATCTGAGTGCAACCCTCAGTCTAACAAGCAAGAACGTACAGTTTTAGGTCCTGGTGTCTTCTAGTCCAGGAAAAGATCTTGAGGGCTGTATAGCAATAAGCAATATGGAGGGACCAGAGACAGGTCAGCCAGGCTACTGAAGAAGCAACTTCAAGTAGAAAAATCAGTCGAGGGCTAAGGCAAAGGTTCAATCAAGAGATGGTGTCCTTGCCATCACCTAATTCCTCATTCTTCCATTGGATTCCAAATCTGCTCTGAGCTGGACAGAGAAAATGAGCACAACTGAGGACGAAAAGGGACTGGACCAAAAGGACAGACAGTACTGTCCTGCCAGATGGTATTACAGGAGACTCTGGCCGCAAATCAACATGACTACTTCTCCCTTCCTGGCCTTTGAGTAAGGGAGTAGTGAGACAGAGCAGAGAAACTCAATTGTTTTGTGCCTCAACAGTAGTCCCCAGAGCCAAAGACCATGATGGCGTGAAACAGCATCTGTAGCCTGCAGACCCTCCTCTGTCAATATGCAACCGCCATGGGGTGAGACTCTCACAGCCTTTCAGGATTTCAGTCAAAGTTTGAGTCTTAGCTATACTAAAAGTAACTCCCCCACCACTGAAGCACTGGCCTCCCCTACAAAGGCACTGAAGCTCCCTCAGGATGACTCCTACCACAGTGGGTCTCCACTGCTGCGTCCTGCTCAACCCATCTCAATTCCTCCCTTGCCTGAATTTAAGCTTGAATCACAACTTCAGCCCTCTGACAGAAAAACATAGGATGAGCCTGTTGCACTTCACTTTTTCCCTTAATTCTTTGCACATTTTAATAAATTAACACTGTCAAAAAAATAGAAAAACTACAAAGAAGAAAATCATAAACACCCACAGTTCTACGAAGTAGGATCAAGCCACTGCAAACATCTTGACATATTTGCTTTGACTTTTTATTTTTAAAGGAAGATCACTTTATTGTTATTGTGAAAATTGATACATATTCATTTTGAAGAACTGAAAAAATGCAAAGAAGTAAAAAAAAAATCAAGTTACAAAAAAGAAAGATCCCAGTCTTACCATCCAGAAATAGCTATTATTAACATATGGCAAACATCATTTTAAATACCTTCTGATATACACAGAAATGCAAAGATGGATAGCTGCAGGATGGATGGCAGAAGAACAAGAAGAAATATCAACTGTGAGGATAAACTAATACATGCTACTTTAAAATGTATAGAGGTTGTATGTGTTTAGACACAAGAAAGGGAAACTGAAATAGAAATGAAGGAAATCCAGACCTTTGACTGTGCCTTCACCAAGGAAAGAGTCACTCGAGGTTAAGAATTCACTGGGAAAAAAAGCCCTGAGAATTTGGAGGAATGCTTCCTTAACTATGCGTCCTAATTTTAGACACTATTTAGTGGTTCCATGATGTGAAGGGTGTAGGCAGAGGCTGCATTTCTGTGGGAACGCCTTCAGCCAATAGCTGAAGGGTGGCAGTGTTAGTCTCCCCATTCCTTCAAGTTTCCTCCAAGTCTCTGGGTGCTGGGTGCTGGTGACTGCTGCTGTCATAATGGCTGGGTTTATATCCTCCAGGCCCTGATCTGTAACTGTAATGGTACAAGTTAGTGTCTCTGTTTATACAGATTGAGTCTGGACCATCAAGTCTTGCACCCTGAGCTCTGCATTCATGAATCTTTTTACTCACTCTTAATTAGTTGGACTTGTGATTAATTACTTTTCCAAGACGCCCTGAATGATAGAGTACTCAGATACATTTACCCATGAAGACAATTACTGCTCAGCCTTATATGCTGTGATTTTCTTGAACTGTGCTTTCTTTCTTTCAGATCTTTTAGACACCATTTATCTTCGAAAACCAAATGGTGCCATAGAGAAGTCCAAAACCAGAAGACTTTCTTCCTACTCAACCCCGCTCTATATAAAATACTCTGTCTAGAAAACAGGTCCCAAGGTTTAGCAACTTAAGTAGGCTGTGTCTTGCTGTCTATCCAGCATTCTGTACAAATTTCTGCTACTGTATATTTTCTTATTATTTTTCAGAAACACATAACATAAAATTTATCATCCTAACCATGTTCAAGTGAAGGATTCTATGCCACCACCCTCATGAAACTGTGCAACTTTCATGATTATCTACGACCAGAATGTCTTTAGGGCCACAAAGAGAAATTCTGTAGCCATCAAATTTACACTCTTCCTTTCCAAGACTGATAACAATCTATTTTCTGTTTTTTGACTTTTTCATATTCTCTATATTTTTCGTGTGTGTGTGTGTGTGCGTGTATGATATGTATGTGTGTGGTATATGCATGTGAGTGTACAGGAGTGTCCAACCATGTGTGATTATGTAGCGGCCAGAGCAGGACATTGGATACCTTTATCACTCCTGACCTTGTTGCCTGGAGACAGGATCTCTCACTGACTGGAAGCTCACCACTTTGTTAGCTGTGTGTATGTACATGGATGGCAACATGGCATCTGTATGATGCAGGTGGCACATATGTGTACGCACAGACTAAGCCTTCCTTTCTCTCCACCCGTCTTTACTTACTTCTCCCTCCACCATCCCCATCTCTTTTTCCATCTGCATCCTTATACCTGTTGAGACGCTCACTCCCATATTTCCCAGATGTGGCTTTTCTGGTTTGCTTTAATTTTGTTTCGGTTTTCACTGTCATGAATTTACTCGTAGCCTCTTGAATCCTGCTAATGCACAGTCTGTTTCCTCTTATGCTGTTCTTTTGCTACCTTGTCCTTGAACTTGTGTTTTATCAACTTGTTCATTCAAAGTTGTTTTATAGAGTAAGATGATTGTGAATCATTTGCTTCTCTTCCTTAATATATATTTCTTTCTAGACTAGAATCACTGCCCTGTACCCGGCACAGTACCCAGCTTGCCCGCTTCCATCTTTTTCTCTCTCTCCCTTAAATTCCCTCCCTTTGCTTTTTTAAATTGTAGTGTGCTTTTATGTTACCAGGACAGTCTTCTGTCTTGTCTACTGGGCTCTGCTTATTTAATTCCATTCAAACTTTTGATTTACTAAGATATATAGCATGGGGGATACCTTACTCTCTTCCCACCAGATCAGGGAACAGTTTTTTTTTTTTCCTCGAAGCTGTCTGAAGAATGTGTATTCTGTGTTTGGCCTGATTTCTGAGACCTGGTGGAATTGGAGAAAGGACAGCTCAGCCAAGTGACATTTAGTTTGTTAGAACACCAGGTACCCATTCCTTCTTCCTAGATTCTGTGAAACAGTCAGTATTCAGATTTGCTGTACCCAGCTGTACATATTTGTTCTTCCTAAGAGGATAGAGTCTCCATTTTCATATATTTTACCCAATCTAGTAGACATCCCTGAACATTTGGCCACACTAAAAAAACTTAACTGTCTGTCTTTATACCCTAACTTCATTTTTTTATTTATACTCCCTGCATCCATCCATACCATGCCATTTTTCATAGTTTTTAATTGGATGAGGAAAAATATACCTACTGAGCCAATTTGGTTTCCTCGAGATATTTGGGCTGCAGGGAGAAATTTTAGGGTTGACAGTAATATGGGGGTGGGCAGCAAGCAATGTTCACCTCCCTCCTCATCCCACTACATGATTTCAGTGTCTTTCTGTATTGACAGGTATTTAAACACCATGCTTGTTTTCTTTCCCCTGTTTAGATCTAATGGTGAATTTTATTTGTTTATATTTTCTAATATTGAGAGTTCTCCATGGTATTGGAGAACAAATCTGTAACGAAGATTCTATTAATGTGTTTCTGAAGTGTGTCTTCATATGGAAGCTGGGATGATAATCATAAATACAGTACTAAACTTTTTCTGCAGTGCTAAAACTACTTCATACTTAATCTATGTAAACTGCTTTGCAAGCTTTCAAATATTATATGAATAGTGAGTTTGCAATCATTTTCACTGTGAATGAAATATCCGCTAGTGTACAATAATGAATGTCATTTTCTGATTCACAGGATTATGCAGCGCTAGGACTTCCTGAAACCCTAGGAACCACGTCATCCACTCCTCTTCCTGATATGTAAGAAGGCACAGGTTGTGCTTCACCAGGAAGTGAGACATACAAGAACCCTGTGGTTATAATTCATGAAAAGCAGGCTATTCACAAGAAGTCTTCTCAGAAATGAACCTTGTGTGTTAAGAAGAGCTCTCCTTCCTCTCACAGTTTGCTAGTGCTGCCTAGGTAGATCTTGGAGTGAAGATTGTCTTTCATAAGTAAGTGGAGGAAAAAAGACAACAAAGGAATGAAACAGTGAGTTAGACAAAATGCTGAGTCATAAAAGGGAAAGGCTCTCAAAAAAATGGTGTCGGGCTGGCAAGGTGACTTAGAGGTGGGGAACACTCATGGCATTGAAGAGAATTAGAGTTAGGTCCCAGCCACCATGACAGGAACTCCAGCTCCAAGGATCTAGTGCCTTCTTCTGGCCCCCATGCACACATAGCATACACTACACCCACAGAGAACAGAAATTTAAACAAATGTACTAATAGATAAGATACATCATTTAAAAATAGTAGTGCTTGTGCTAACTTTCATCTCCTTGCTCTGAAGTATGTCTGTTCATCATCTCACCCAGAGCACATGCAATAAAGTCTGCACTGCACTGCTCAGCTTTATTCTGATTAATTCTTATCAATTCGATACAAACCTACATGTATCTGGGAAGAGAGGATGTCCACTGAGAACATTCTTCTATAGGTCTGGACTGTGGACATGTCTGTGGGGGTGTCTTCATCATTGCTAATGAGAGACCACTGTATACACTGCAGTTCCTAGGTGGGGGGACACTACAATTTAAGAATGTTAGCTTGATGTGGACTCCCCTCTGCATGCCGTCAATATGTTTTATTGCAATTGCTTAATAATGAAGCTGCTTTCCGCCAATAGCTTAACAGAATATAGCCAGGCTGGAAAACATATATAGAGAGAGAGTAGGAGGAGTCAGAGAGATGCCATGTAGCCACTACAGGAGACAGACACTGGACAGAACCTTACCGGTAGGCCACAACCACGTGGAAATGCACAGATTAATAGAAATGGGTTAATTCAAGGTGTAAGAATTAGCTAGAAATATGCTTAAGCTATTGGCCAAACAGTATTGCAATTAATAGAGTTTCTGTGTGGTTATTTCAGGTCTGGGTGACCAGGGGAAAAACAAGCAGCCTCCATCAACAGTAGCTGAGCAAGCCACGAGAGAAGTCAACAAGTGACATGGCTTCATGTGTCTACTGTAGTTCCTGCCTCCAGGTTGAGCTTCTGTCTTGGCTTCCCTAAATGACAGACTCTAATCTACTACCTTTACCTCCCTGAGTGCTTTGGTCTTGGTGTTTACCACAGCAAGAAAAAAGAAACTATAACAAACATCAATAATGAAAAACAATAAATGTGCATGGCACAGAATCCAAGAACTCTGAGATGTGATAAAGAGTCCAAACCCAAGAATACATGGAATATAATGTGGTGATATTTTGTTTATGATCTGACAAAAAAAAAAGCTTGCTTGAAGATCAGAGTACGGAGCTAGCTGCATCAGTTAGCCATAGAGGTCAGGCAGTGTTGGCGTACACCTTTACACGCAGCACTCAGAAGACAGAGGCAGATGGATTTCTGTTAGTTCAAGGACACTCTGGGCTACACAAAACTGATCCAATCTAAAAGAGAAACAGAGCCAAGCAGTGGTGGCTCATACATTTAATCCCAGTACTTAGGAGTCACATGCCTTTAATCCCAGCACTAAGGAGGTGGAGACAGGAAGGGATATGGTTGGGCAGTGAAAGGAATATAAGGCAGGAGGAGACAGGAGCTCAATGCAGTCAGTCTGATGCAGCAGTCTGAGGAGGCAGTCTGAGGACAGGATTGTCCCTTTGGTCTGAGCATTAGTAGAGGTAAGAACTCTCTAGTAGCGGGATGCTCTGCTTCTCTGATTCTTTGTCTTTCGCCCCCTGATAGCTGACTCTGAATTTTTATTATTATGACCAATTAGAATTCATGCTACAATAGAAGGAACAAGTTTGAAAACTAAATATGTAGAAAATACACTCAGGAAACTTCAACAGGGAAAATGTGGCTATAAGGGGAAAAATGGACATCCAAGCACAAGAAACAAAGAACTCCAAATAGACATGACCGCAAAGACCTCCCCATGACACGCTGTAGTCAAGATGTCAAAAATATAAACAAATAAACACTGTAAGGGAAAATACTTACTCACAAAAGGAAACATCAGAATAACATGAAACCTACGACAGAAACCTGAAAGTCAAGAAAGTATAAAATGATATATTTCAAGCCTTGGAGATAAATAACTCCTCAGCCAAGACTATATCCACAATGAAGATATCTTTTACATCTGTGGAGAAATAAAGACATTTCAAGACCAGTGGGAAGTATGGAAATATAAATCCATTGAGATCAAGGCAGAAGATATTTAAAAAGACCCTAAACACAGAACAGGAAAGCCTCTATCATAAGAGTGAGAAAGCACAATTCACAAGAATGGATGAATAAATAAAAATTAGGACAGAAATCACCATGCTCAGCATAGTAAAGTAGAAAAATTGTAGTATGAATAGAGAAGAAAGAACAAACATTATCTAGCCAGGTAGAAATAACAACTAATGAAAACTAATAAGCCCTAAACATAGATGGTTTTACCTCTCCAAGTAAAAGATGGAGACTAGCTGACTGGATTAAACAACCAGATCCAAATAACTGTTATCTCCAAGAAATATATTAACACTAGCAAAGGCACATACAGAATGAGGTTGGAAGGATGGAAATCCATTTACTAAGCACATGAAAACCAAAACTAAGCCTATGTAGTTGTTCTATTATCTGATAAAGTATGTTTCACACCAAAATTACTCAAAAGAGACTGAAAAACAACACTACACATTAAGAACGATGCATCCAAGATATGTAACAATTGCAAATATATAATTGCTAAATATTGGGCTTCCAATTCGATAAACAAAACACTAATGGCCATACCGAAACAAATAGATCCTGATGAAATAGTAGAGGGTAACCTCAAGATCATACTCCCATTAGTAGGTAGGTCAACCAGTCTAAAAACCAAGAAAGAAACAACAAAGTTAAATGGTAGCATAGATTAAATGGATTTAGTAGACATCTACAGAACATTCAACCCTAGCAGTTGCTAAATTGTAATTCTTCTCAGAAGCCCATGGAACTTTCTTTAAAATACATAACATTTTAAGGAATAAAGCAACTCCTCATAACAAAGGAATCAAAATAATTTCTTGTATCTTATCAAATCACAGGGAAATAAAACTACAAATCAATAGCAAGAGAAACCATAAAACAGTGAGCAACTGAGCAATATACTCTTGACTATACGCCAGTGAGGAAATTAGAGAAGAAATTTAAAATCCCTAGAATCAAGTGAAAATGAAAATCACTGACCAGAGCTTCTGGGATGCAGCAAAGGGAGTTATAAGAGGGACTTTAATAGCTATAAGGGCCTATATAAAGCAATCATGGAGAGTTCAAACAAATAACTTAATTATGGACCTCAAGGTCTTAGAGAAACAAAAACAAGTGGAAGCCCAAAGCAGTGGGTAGAAAGAAGTAATAAAGATCAGAGGAGAAACTAATGAAGTTCAGACTGAAAGCTGAAAGGAAAACACAAAGAAAATGAAGCAAAGATTTAGCTCTTTGAAAAATTAAGTAATATTGACAGGGCCTTATCCAAAGTAACCAAAAGAAAGACAGGATCACCAAAAATAAATGAAATTAAGGGTTAAAAGGAAGATTTTGCAAAATACACTAATGAAAGTCAAGTATCATTATGGTATACTTTGAAAACTTACAGTTTAAAGAAACTGGAAAATCCGAAAGAAATTAATAAATTCTTAGACACATAAAACCTATTAAAATTAATTCAAGAGGATACATATACCTGAAATAGATTCTTAGTAAGAAATGGGATTAAAGTAATAACAGTTTCCCAACAAAAAAGGTCCAAGACTGGCACTTAAATTCTTACCAACTTCTAAAGGAGCCAGCACCAATGCTCCTCAAATTGTTTTAGTCCATAAGATAAAAGAGATAAAACACTAGCAGACTCATTCTATGAAGCCAGTATTCCTCTGATACAAAGATCAGGCAAGTACATGACAAAAGAAAACTATGGAGCAATTTCCTTGATGAATACAGATACAAAACTCTCAATAAAATATTTAGAATACTAATTCATAAGCATATTATGATTATATACCAAGATCAAGTTGGTCTCATTGCAGGTACCCAAAGATGGCTCTATAAATGCAATCAATGAGTGAAACTCAGCATACAATTAGACTTCAAGACAGAAAGCATATGCTTGCCTCCATATATAGAGAAAACAATTCTTACAAAGTTTAGCACCCATGCATGACAAAAGTCTGTGAAGCAAGCTGGGAAGAGGAAACACACCCAATGCAATGACTACAGATAGCACATTTGCAGCTAGTATTACACTAAGTTGGGAAAGACTGCTAAAATCAGAAATGAGACAAGGTTGTCCACACAGACTAGTCTTTTTCAAGGAGTGTTTCCTGTCTTAACCAGAAAACTAAAGCTAGATAATGAAATAAAAAAAACAAATAGGAAATGAAGTCAAAGTATCTCTATGTATACCCCCATACTTTAATGATCTTAAAATCTCTATTAGAAAACTCTTATATCTGATAAACATAGGCAATGTAGCCAGATCCAAAATCAACACTAAAAAGAAGCAACATAAGTAAAGAATTTAATAGTTAAACTGGGAGAAAGTTTGTTCACAATAGTATTAAAATATATTGAGTTATAAAACTAATCAAAGAGGTGGAAGATGTCTACATTGAAAAATGTTAAAAGTAAAGGCACTGGAATATGGAAGGATGCCTTCGTGCTCATGGATCAGCAGAATTAATTTTTCAAATATCACTATATTCACAAAGCAATCTTACAGATTCAATGAAAACCCCATCAAAACTCTGACAGTTTTTTTACAGCTCTAGAAAAAGCCATTTTCTAATGCATGTGAAGGCACAAAAGCCCTGAGTAGCCAAAGCAATCCTGAGCAGAAAGCAGTACTGGAACTATCAGAATACCTGATCTCAAATTGTACTACAGCACCATAGTGACAGAAACTACATGGTACAGAAAAAAAAAAAGATGTGTGGATCAATGCAACACACACACACACACACACACACACACACACACACACACACACACACACACACTGGGTAAAAGACAACCTTTTCAACAAATGATATCAGAAAGACTGGATATCCACATGTAGACGAATACATGTATATCACATCTTGGAAAGGACCAATTCAAAATGGATTGTTCTAATTTAAGGCCAAAACTCTGAAACTTGGAAACACAGGGGTAAGAAATCACGGGGAAAGTACTGCAAGCTGTAGGAAGAGGCAAGGACTTTATGCAAATGACTCCAACAATTCAGGAAATAATTCTAAGAACTGACAAATTGGATTGCAAGAGACTAAAAGGCTTCTGTATAGCAAATGAAACAATAAGAGGAGTGAAGAAACACCTCACAGCACAGGAGAAAATCTTTGCCAACCCTACATCTGACAGAGAATTTACATCTAGACTCTCTAAAGAATCTCAACTAAAAATATTAAGCACCAAAACATACACACACAAAATCTCTATATGTCATCCAGTTAATAAACAGGCAAGTGAACTAAAGAGACAGCTCTCAAAAGACTGAAGACAATAAGTCAATAAACATAGGAAGAGATATTTAATATGCTTATCCATCAGAGAAATGCAAATTAAAACTGCATTGAGATTCCATTGAACCTCAGTCAGAATAGCTATCACCAGGAGAACAAATGATAACAGATCCTGGGGAGCAAGTGAAGACAGAAGAATCCCATATGAAGTAGCAGGAGTCTACATCAGTGTAGCAAAGTATGTAAACAGGACTAAACAAATGATAACAGATCCTGGGGAGCAAGTGAAGACAGAAGAATCCCATATGAAGTAGCAGGAGTCTACATCAGTGTAGCAAAGTCTGTAAATATGACTACCGTCTGATACAGCTATCTATGTAGTATACTTTTTGCCATAAACTTGAAGAAATCTAATTAAGCATGCCATGCAGACACTTGCATTTCCATGTTTACTGCTACAATATTTATAATGGCCAAGATGTAGGACCAGCATAGATGTCCATCAACAGATGAATTAAAGATAATGGGGCTTTAGGACCATAACGATGTCTCAAAAACTTGGTTAGCCAGAAAGAGGACTGCAGTTAGTTTGGATCACCAGACAGAGACTCACTAGAGAAAGCTGGCATTGTAGGTTAGTTCTGGGTTTGATGAAGAGAGACCCTGCCTCAAAGGGCTAAGGTAGAAGAAGGACGGAGAAAGTGGTACCCTAGGTAAAGGCACTTGTTGCTAAGCCTGACAGACTAAACTTGGTCCCCAGAACTCACATTATGGAAGAACATAACGAACTCCTACAAGATGATCTCTGACGTGTGTGTGTGTGTGTGTGTGTGTGTGTGTGTGTGTGTGCGTGCGTGCGTGTGTGTGTGTGTGCGTGTGTGTGTGCGTGTGTGTGTGTGCGCGCGCATGTGTGTGTGCGCACATATGTGTGTGTGAGAGAGAGAGAGGGATGAAAATATGAGTCTAGTGATTATGAGAGAAAGGAAGGGGACAAAGGAAAGGGGAAAAATCAAGGGCAGTGGGAGAAGAGGAAGGCACACATGTTTCCTCAAATACACAAGATAACTGCCAATCAATCAATTAATCAATCTACCTGTGACATAAAAGCAAATGGGGAGACAGTTTGGAGAAAGGAGACTAGAAAGAGTGAGTAGGAGGAACTGGCATGTGCAGTGATGGGGAGACACAGGAGCATAAGTTCATCCACCTAAATATATAGGCATCAAATGTCATAATGGAAGCTGAGAGTAGTAGCTGTCATCCCAGCACGGGGGATGTAGATGCAGAAGGACAAGGAGTTCAGTATCATCGTTGACAACACAGCAAGTCTGAGGCCAGCCTGGGCTACAAGAGACCTTGGTTCAAAAATATAGTGTCAATGAACCCATTATTCTGTATGCTAAATTTTAAATAATATAAAAAAATTTACATACCCCCAAATTATCAAATCTGACCCAGATATTTGGAGTCACATAATCATGAAAATTTCCACTAATCACACAATCAGTGATAGGCAGTTACTTGATAGTTTTGGAACTGAAATAGTTGTTTATTGGGCTTCTATTGTTTTACTAATACTAGACTTTTATAGTAGGGCACGGGGACAAAAGCCTAACTCCCAGTCCTTAGGGACATTGAGGCAGAAAGATTATAAGTTCAAAGCCAGCTTGGGATGCAAAAAAAAAAAAACACCAATACTAGGTTTTTGTAAGCCTGTAAACAAGTGTCTGGAAGCAAAAATCTTTCTGGTGTTAGGGGTGGTAGCAAATACATACATACACAAAAAAGCAAAAGCAAAAACATCTTCCTTATTGGTCTCAATGAAGCTAACTGTAAAAAAGACCTAGCCTATGACTTCCATGCAGAATGTCGTACAATGATTCAATTAATTTTAGTAAGACAGGTAGCACTGGAGTAATGCTAAAGCCCAGAGGCAACTTTCATTCCATGGAATAAAGACATGAGTGAGGTGAGTATCAAAGATGAATGGTGGATAGTTCAGACAGTATTATAAAAGAAAATAGTAGGGTGTGATCAAAAGAGCATCCATTGAGCCAAAAGTAAAAAGCATCCTCCTTTAAAAAGTACAGAAAAAATACCTGAATCTAGCAGAAGGCAAGACAAGATCTGGGCACACTGGACCGGATCTACAGAGTACTAATGATGTAAGATGTACTTATGAATACTCCACATTTTGGAATCAATTAGTCATGAGTGACAAGAATTACAGAGATAAGTCCAGAATCACAAACCTTGACCACAGAAGAGCGTAGGCTAAGTGAACAATAGGAAAGAAGGAAGGGAGCAGAGGAGGGAGTACCAATGTCTTCCTCGCCGCCTCAGAACACACTGTTTCCTGGACCACTTATGATTAAAGTATGATGGTATGATTAACCATCTGAAAGTAAAAGGATTACCAGGAGGAGGCAGAAAACATGAGACCTCAATCTAATGGGAGGTAGAGAGTGATTGAGAAGAGCAAATCCCCTTTTCTCTTTGCAGAAAGTCAGTAGACGCCTGAAGTTAATAAGTCAAGAGAAGCACTTTAAGGAATTATTTGCACATGCAGAGACAGCCCTCAGAACAAACAGAAATAGAAACGGATGGCCTGCGAGAGTGGGATTGGAGCAGGAAAGTGAGCAGCATATGGTGGCTCTTCAGCGCGAGCCTTTTCATGCTATTTCATAGCTACACTCCATTTCGGGTGTTTCCTTAACAAGCTTGTTAGCTTTATAAACGAAATTAAATATGAAACTATTGAACAACCTGATGTGTGTGTGTGTATGTACAAACAATGCTCCCTGAATTCAAGTAAATTAACCAGTTATGAAAAGGAAATATATGTATAGTCAAAGACAACTATTCCAGGAAAGTGAAGACCCCATTTGCATAGCTGATATGGATGTCTATGTTGGATAATTTTAGCAGGAACACAGTAGGAGAAACAATGTCCAACCTATTATTGCAAAAGAAGCTTTTGGGAAAAATATTTCCATATTCTTGATTTTAAAGAAACCAGCATTCTAGAACTAGAAAACAATAACCTCGGAATGTCACAGTATCCATATGAAGCCAAACAACAATGTCATGTGTGGGAGTCAGACACTGAAGTCATTCATTTCCATTAAATTCTAGAATGTAACCAGGTTACACCAATATCATTCACATTGATTTACAATTCTATGCAATGGAATTAAAAAGGGAGGAAGACAAGAAAGAGACGAGGAGGAAATATTTATGTGATAAAAAATGCAAAAGATAAAATTACATTTTGTGTTTGGCCCATTGGTTTCTGAATGCTGAGAAAACCCAATCATCTACCCAAAGGCCTCAAGGGTTGATGAAGGAATCCAGTAATACAAAAGCTTTAAAAATAAGCAGGCAATCATAGCAGCTCTCTTATATAGCAGCAATAGTCACTTGCAAACTCTAACAAGAAATAAATTAAATCATGATAGCAGCAAATACTCAGAAATCAACTTAAAGGAAAGATTGTGAGAACCCAACAAAGAAACCCCTAAAACTAAGAGACATAAAAGTAAAGATACATATTCATCCTGAATCAAATACTAAATCTGAAGACGCCACCAACTCAAAGGGAAATTCTCACACACACAACCATAGTCTGTATAATATTTGCCATGTGACCGAAGCTCAAGAATTGTTCTGAAACGTGAGCAGATAATTCTAAAGACTGCCTTAAAGGGGGTGCAGAGAGCTCTACTTCTGCCCCAGTGATGTGTAAGGTGAAAAGCATGTGCTTTCGTGCTTCAAATTCCCTGTAAAGTCATGGTAAGTAAAATATGCAGTGCTACCATAAGAACAGAGAGAGTAAGGGCACCAAAAATAGCCTAGGAGAGAGAGTCTTCTGAAAAAGACCCACTCTGACATACCAGAAGCTAGGTACTTGGGCAGCAGAGGAGAAGGTGCCTGATCTAGCCTTGTCCCATAGTCACATTGATGAATATCTTGATCATCACCATAGAAATTTCGTCCAATCGATGGAGATAGAAACAGAGACCCACATTCACATCAGAGCAATGGACTGAGCTCCCAAGGTCCAGTTGAAGAGCAGACGGTGGGAGAAGATGAGCAAGGAAATCAAGACCGGAAGAGGCTGGTCCACCAACCGTGACAGTGTGCCTGATCTAATGGGAGCTCACCAAATCCAGATGGACCAGGACTGAATGAGCATATGATCAAACCAATGTGGCTGTCAATGGGGGCTGACTGAGAAGCCAATGATAATGGCACTGGGACCTATCTCTTCTGCATGTATTAGCATTCTGGGAATCTAGTCTATATGAATGCACACCTTCCTAGGCCTGGATGGAGGGGGGAGGGCCTTGGGCTTCCCACAGGGCAGGGTACCCTGCCCCCTCTTAAGGAGGCAGGGGGAGGGAGGAGGGTTAGTGGGGGAGCGGGAAGGGACTGGGGGAAGGGGAGGAAGTGTAAATTTTTTTTGAATGAAAAATAAAAGAATATAAAAAATAAATAAATAAATAGAAAAGAAAGACCCACTCTGACATACCAGAAGAAAGCTGAGTGAGAGTAATTCTTATGTAATCATTTGAAAAACAGTGGATGGAAATTCTTCTTCATTTAAAGGCCCAAATATTAACAGTTAAGCAACTAACACACAAAGAAAGTTGAACATAAAGAGGGATTTTTAAACATAATTTAATCTAGAAAATAATCTAGGAAAATATTTATCCCTTTAATGGATAGAGAAATGAATTTTGAAGCCAAAAAGCAAAAGAAAATACAAAGTACTTTTATTATGGGCAGCATTAAAGTTAAAATTATTCATCAGAGACATCAAAAAGTCTGAAAGCAAATAAAAATGAGGAAAATGGACTTTAAAATAATTAGCAAGTAGAGCATGATAGTCTTCTAGAAATAACATATAAATATGATAAAAGACACAAAGTATTCAGGAAAAGAAACTTTAGAGGACAATCATAAAAAACAGTCATATTTGAGCTAGAGATAAAGCTCAAGTGACTGTCACTCGTGTGTGAGGACCAGAGTTCAGACTCTCAGAACTATATAAACCTAGGTCAGTCACCACATCCCAGTATCCCAGAGTCATGACAGGAGGCAGAGGCAAGAAAAACAGTGGCACATGTAGAGTGAACACCTGTCACAAACAAGGTATAAGGTGACCTCCCCACACCTCCACACACCCACTATGACATGTACACTGCCCACAGCATTCCACACAGGTATGCACAGGTGCACACACACACATACACTCACTCACACACATGTATATGTGCATGTACACATACACGAACACAGTGTACATGCCTTATCAAATTAGTAAAGATTCTACAGCTGGGGTAATTTCACATCTTAGCAGAAGTTCAGTGAATAGTCTCTAGATGCTTGGGTTACACCCTGACAGAAGTATTTATTGAGAGGCAATTTGACATATACCATATCCCACATCATGGATCACAGTGTAAATCAGATTCTGTCAAAACACACACTAGAAAATGGACAATCCCAACTTCAAAGACAAGTTAAAAATACCAACAAAGATTTGCATGACACATCTCAAAACAAAATTATTTATAATACTATAAGACAGGAATTGCCGTGGATTCCCTGGGGGCAAAGACATGATTCAATAATTTATAGTGTGGCAATGTAGTATAACATAATGATGAAAATGTTCAGTCACTAAAAATACTAAATGATGGAAAAATACTGGAAGAAATCCAAAGGAGAAGAAAACTTAACCATAACAGTTATAGTTTCTCTCATTTTATGGATCTATATGCATATATATTTAACAAAAGGAAGTGAGGTACACAAATGTAAAAGACTATGCATAGAAACCGCTATGTCAAGGTTGATGGAGAAAGGGTTGAGGAGAGAGCAACTTCCAATTAACTATAAAAGATTAATCACATGCATTAAGCTTATTTTCTCCTAGGTTCTCACTAAAATGATGGCATAGGAGTTGCAAAGACACAGCTCACACATGCATGGGCGCAAGAAAGCAAACAGTCAAAACAGATGGATGCCAACATTTCTGAAAGGTGGAGAACAGTAACTGGGCAGGGCGGTGAGGATCAACAGCGGAGTGAGGAGTAAAAGGCAACAGACTCAACAGAACACTAGAAAGATCTGGAAATTGACAACCCCAGATTCCTCTGCCTGGAGATTCCTCTGCCTGGAGGTGGGGGTGGCACAAAGAGCCAAAAGAGAATATCTGAAAGCCTGTCAAAATGTGTTAAGACCCCCTAACTTCTCTCCTATACCCATCAAGCCTTCAGAAAACCCCCCTTTTCCCTTCCTAGGTGAGAATAAAGGTTTAGCCGCAAAAAACAGATCTAACAGAAGGGATCTCACACAGATGACGTGGTGACCTGTTGTGGGCAGGTAAGGAGCTGGGAAAATCCAGGAGTGATAACCCACTAGAAACAACACACTGTGTCACAGTTTCATACTCTGACTGCACTGAGAGCCAGCCTTCTATATACTCCATGTTTCCTTAGTAGAATAGCCAGTGTCTCTCTCGGGAAACTGGAGCAATGCAGGAGAATAGATCCCAAGTAAAAACACCATGAAGGTCTCAGTGAGGTCTGCTTCTTCTCCATGCAATGCATCCTGTCACTGAATGAGCTCCTTTCCCAGTCTACTCCTTCTACATGTTAAGCCTTCTCTTTAAATAGGAATAGACAGCCAGAGACACCAACAACCCGGCAATTCTTTTTTTCCCCATATTCTTTTATTTTTCCATTCTAAAAAAAAAAGAAAAAGAGTTACATTTCCTCCCCTTCTCCCAATCCCCTCCCGCTTCCCGCCCCATCCCTCTGCTTCCTTAAAAGAGGGCATGGTGCCCAACCCTGTGGGAAGTCCAAGGCCCTCCCCCGTATCTTTTTGGGAACCTAGTCGATTTGGATGCAAAACCAAGCAATTCTTTAACATGAAAGGGAGAGGCAGGAATAATCTTAAGGCTGCAAAGAGAAGCCACGTATTCCTGGAGACCAAGGGGTATCTAGAGAATCAAAGGAGGACTCCCCCATGTCCAAAATGTAAAAATATAAAGGAAATACAAGAGATGTCTTAGAAGAAAAGTTGAAGGAACTGAGAAGAAAATGGACATGAATAGGGAGAGAAGAAAGGAAGAAGAAAGAAAAGCAGGAAGGGAGAGACAACGGAATACAGGGAGGGAGGAGGGATGGGGTTTGAGAAATACAGAAAGACATAATAATAATACATAATATGTGATTCAGAGTAGGAAAATGTTTCTCTTCTTAATCAGGCACATTATGGATACAAAACATTTCCTAGAAGTTTTTTCTGTTAAAGGTTGTTTGACAGTTGATGAGATTTGGGGGAGGGAATGGATCACAGGGGCTCTGAACTAACCAACAGAGTAGTCTATGATGGCCTCATAACTGGGTTGTACCTTACCAGGCACCACAATCTTTCAGAGGTGAGACCAAGGTGGAAGAAGTCTGTCACTGGGGTTTGTCCTCTGGGCACCAGGGCTTAATTCTACCCCTTTTCTCAGCCCCTTCTCTCTGCTCCCTGGCTGCCTGGGGTGAGTACTTTGCTTTTCTTCTGTGATGTCTCTTCTTTACCATCTCAAAGATATGATACAGAGTGGCTCAGTCAGTAAGCAGTTTGCCTTGCAAGTATGAGAGAATAAGTTCAATCCACAGAAACCATGAGGAAAGAAAGATGGGACGGGGATGAGTAAGAAAGTGGAAAGTAAGAGCTGGGTGTTGTGATATGCCTCTGTAATCCTGGAGCTGGTGAGTTAGAGACACATGAGTGAGTCCTTAGTGGCTTGCTGGCCAGTGGGTCGACCCAAATTGGCAAGTTCTAGGTCAATGAAAGACCCTGCCTCCAAACAAAAACAAACAAGCAGACAACCTTCATGGCATTTTGAATAATGAAAGCTGAGGTTGTCCTGTGTCCTCCACAGGCGTGCTCACATGTGTACATAAACACACAAGAAATCTGTCTGAAGACAAATCTAACACAAAGTAAACCACAAAGAAAAGCTATGCTTTATTAATGAGTTCCTTGTGTCCAGAGGCCAGGAGCCCCTTCTGTGACTCCCTGTTGTAATCAGGCCTAGTTCCACAGTGGCAAATTCCAGGTAGTTGTATATCTTACTTCAAATAGAGGCTCCCCAAATAGCATAAATGGCTGCTGAGACATGAGCGCTTCTGTCTAGCCCGTGCACTTCAGCTAGTAAACAGAAAGTACCCGGCTTTCTGTGAAGCCAAAAGTACCATGTATTAGCTTCTACTCATACAAAGCTCTCCCATGTTAGAAGCTGAGCCTCGTGACTTTTTCTTGCACTATTGGCAATGCACAGCCAGGCAGAACAGGGAAAGAAAAGAAAGACTATCACTGAAGAAGTTCAAGGCCCATGCTGAGATCTGGGCACAGTCAACAGCTGGGTCTGTGGGTCTGAAATAGAATAAAATACAAAGCTAAGAGTGGAGCTTTGGTGCAAAATGAACCCAGGATTGATTCCCTGGTCAGGCACTTACTTCCCGACCCTAATTTCAACACCTTTTGGCAGATTTCTCACCCATGAAACCAGGATGATAAAACCTCCTTTATAATTAGAACGATTAGCAAATAATTAGATGACAACAGCTAATGTTTATGGGACACTTGCTGCATCTGTGGCATCATGCCAAGCTTTTAATGTTCACGATTTCATTTAATCTTCAGAAATTAAGAATTAACTATTACCATCTGCATGCTAAAACATAAAGAAATCGCAGCACAGAAAGCCCAGGAAATCTGTCCAATGTCAGTCAATAAAGACCATGAAACTTGGGATTCAAACCCAGGAAGGCTGAGGCCAGATTGAATTACAGAGCTCTTAATTTTCCCTTGGTACGGGCACTTCTTGGGGTAGGTAAGAAGCAGCTCTCTCTCTTTGTCCCCTGCCAATGTCATAATGAGAGACCAAGACCCACTACAAGGACAGGATTGACCCAAGTTCTACAGGTGGTGGGGATACAGCCAGGATTCACTTCCTATTCCTTTTTTGGGATGGCTGGAGGCACCCCATGTGCAAAGGACCTAGGGCCCCATCTGAGCATGCTCAGAATCTTGTTGACTCTCAGAATTCCCAGCCCTTAAAGTGAGTCAGCCCATCTTACTCTGATACTCATAGGCTTATACTGGTTTATTTAAGAGTCTACACCCCAACATCATCACCTGCATTTAGCAGACTTACTTTGGTAGGCATTTGTTTTCTTACCACTAAGGTCATCTAATTATGTATTCATCTAGAGATATGGTCCAGAGATGATATCTGAAGTGGAACCTCAAAGCCTAACCAAAAATAGATATTAAATGTGTTACATAATATAATAGGCCATGGGACTCTCTCTTCCATCCCTATTCCATCATATTCAACACTGAGAGGCCAAGAGTTCCTTCTCCTGTCTCCTGCCTCTGGGATGTCACCTTGAAGAGCCACACTATGTTCCAAACACAATAGTGCCACTGCCTACCTGGGTGACTTTTCTCCCTCAATGACTCAAATATCCTGTATTTGAAAAGTCTCTTTCTGGAAGCTTTAAAAAAAAATGTCCCACGACCATGCTTTCATTCTTCTTCATAGTTGAGTGGAACCCCATTGTGTGTGTACAGGTACCTCATTTTCTTTAGTCCTCTACTGGTGTGCATGTAGGCTGTTTCCTTATCTTGACCATTATGATAAGTTCAGTAGGGATCAGGGATAGTCATGGAAGTCTACTGTATACAGATGTGGACTCCCTTGGGATTATGAGACCTGGAATCACTGAGTCATATGAAAATTCTACCATTAGAAGAAATCCACAGGATTTGAACAGCGGCTATGCCTGTCCCCAACCAGGAATGCATAAGGGTTCCTTTTCGGCCCAACCTTGTCAGAATGTTTTTGTTGCCATGAACCTCTCCATACCAGCACTTTGTTGACAAGTCAGTAAGCCCTCCTACACATCTGCAAGTGAGAAATGGCAAGGACAGGAGGGGACACAGAGGAGCCTCATTGTCACGATCCATGGAAGTGACTAGAATGGAGACTCTTGTGTGTTTCTGGAGAAGAAGGCGGTCATTTCTTCTGGGAGACAGGACACTAATCTTGGCACAGGAGAAACTCCATAGACTCCACCGTATAGGGTAGGCAGAGAACCTATGGAGCTTGGGAAGAAGAGGGCAAGACTGTGGTTCCCACCTTTATTACATACTAACTGCACTCAATAAACAAGCTAAATGTTATTGGAAAGTCTAGTCTGTCATACATTCATTCCACAGCTAGGATCCCATTCAATTATTATTTCCCGCATAGGTAATGTCAGATGTTTGTGTGGGGCACTAGCATATGCGAGTTAGGAAAATGATTTGGTGAAGGTAGGAAGCAGGTAATAGGCCTCCATTGACTACTAGACCAGTAAGTACATAACTGAAACTTGTGGTTTGTGCCATAAAAGAAAAATATCTTAAGATCACTTGACAGAGGCAGCACAAAGTGAGACATCTGAGTTAAGAGTTAAAGAATAAGATGTGATTTGGTTTTTCCTGGCAGAAGGAAGAGAAATCATATCTTATCCTCAATTGACTGCATGTGTGAAACTCCCAGGACGGGGTGGAGCACAGCATACATTGTAGACATGAAAGACATCCTTGTATCTCCAGAATGAGCGAGAATACTTGATGACACAGGGAGGCCAGTGCCCATGTGACATAAAGACTGCAGCATGTTGAGGATTCTGGAAGTATCCTAAGAGAAATGGGGAAGCATGAAGATTATTTGGCATCCAACTTAGTTACTTTTCTTCTTATTTTAACAAAATACCTGACAAGAACCAACTTAAGGGAGGTGGGTTTCCTCTGGCTCAGAGTTCCATCCTGGCAGGGGAAACATGACAATGGGAGCAGGTGGCTGCCAGTCACTCTGCATCCATAATAAGGAAGAGGTGGGGCAGGGCTATAAAATCTCAAGACCTACCTCCCATGACCACCCTTCTCTAGGAACCCTTCTCCGCAACCTTGCCCAAACAGCACCACCTGCTGGAGACCAAGTGTTCAAAATAGGAGCCTATGGGGGACATTTCTCATTCAAATGACAACAGCATCAATAGAGTTTGGCATTAAGGCCTTTCCACTTGCTATGTGCAGAGAGGAACTGGAGAGGCCAAAGGGAGAAACAGAGCAGCTAGAAGTGACATCCAGGGAAGCGATAATGATGATGGTGATAATGACATCTCAGTAGCAAAAGTGAGAAGAGGCAACATCCACAGACTGTTTAGGGGGACACTGTCAGGACTAGGGACTGAGGGAAGAGAGCAGTCGAAGGTGACTCTTGATGTTCACGTCACATCACTGCAAGTCCTTCCTCCTCCCAGCTGTGAACAGAAGCACAAGTCAGATATCTCATCTTACTTCAGGCTTGGCACCTGCCCCTTAATACATAACATCACAGCCCAGACACTCTGCTACCAGGGACCTCTTCATTAGCAAATCAAAATCCTTTGAAATCTCCATGTGTTTAGCTGATCTCTGTGTTTTGGGGCACATCACTGAACTGCCCATGAAACTGTAGAACAGAGATTCTAGTTCATACCCTCATTTCCAGTCACAAGCCCTTGGGACAAGTGGCAAGTGACACTTGAGAATTCAAATCAGTTCTAGTTTGTAGACAGATAACAAAGACACCTGTACTATCTTACGGCTTCTGAGACAACATTTTAAGCTCAAATAAATACATATTTCCATACAAAAATGTTCAACAATGTGAGGCAAAAAAGGAATATACATAGCTTCAGTTCAGTTTGGGTCAGATTCCAGAGCTAAATGAATTTAGTGTTGAACTTGAGAAAAGTTAATTTCCCCTGCTCATTGCTTTGGGGTTTCTCATGGCACATAAGAGGAGGTATGCCCAAATCTACTTCATGAATCCATGGCAAAGCACAAGAGATGGTCTGCATGTAGAGATATCCTGCTGAATGGCTAGTTATGGACAATTAAATACTTATGAATGGGTACAGGGGAAAACACTCCATTCTCTCTACACCAAAATCCAACAGTCTCCATAAACATTATACTTTGACCTGAATGACTCCATCTTCTGGGTTATAGGTGGTCAGTGGCTCTCAGCATGATCCAATCTCTTTATTCTTCTTCAGTTCAAAAACCAAGGCCTCAATAAGGGACAATGTCCACCCTAATCATTATGCTGTGACTTTAAATTCTACAGCTATTAAGATTTGGCAAAAATCATTGTCCCATAAAGACCATTGTTAGAAAAATCCTCAGAATTACCCAAGTCCCACAGTCTCCAAAGCAGCCTGGTACAATGAATGGTAGGCAGACAGGATTCACGGGTCTCCTTCCTTGCTCATGTATGAAGTGGTTTTTAAAGAGCCTGTGCCAAGAGCAATCCCCACATGTGAGATGTGTGAAAACGAAAGGAGCCCGTGTGAGTCCCTGTAAGGGAGCTGAGCAGCTGAATTGTGTAAGCTGGGGTCAGGAAAGCCTACCTAATTAGGCCTTGGGTGATGCTGGACAAGCTATTGTATGTCTGCCTGGGTTTCAAAGACTCCACCTGCCTCATAGTTTCCAGCCAAAGAAACTTCCAGTCTTGAGAATGCCATTATTCTTCTCGAGAGCAATAAATGTTGGTTCCCTAAAGAGATTCGGAAAATAAACTGCAGCTATGGCTATCTTATGATAGGCAATCCCAGGCAGGAGGTAAATAAGCAATTATGCACTGTGCATCTCAGTTGACATGAAGCCTTTGCAGCTGACACTGTCTCAGGATAAGGACGGTTCTGCAGCACCCTGAGGGACTTCGTTCCTCAGACCCTATGGTCTGACCACCCTGGTCATGGCCTCTTTTGGACAGCAACCACAAGGCAGAAGCCTGACAAAAGAAATCTCAAGAATGACTCCTTTTAAAGATAGCATCTCTCGAAGCTGAGGCTAATGCAGGTAAACACAGCAGATGGAAGCATCTAAGTTGTCACTTTTTTCCCAAACCTTGGCAAAGCTGACCACCCCCAGCAGCCCGAGTCCAAAGTTGAGAAAATCGAGGCTGTGACAGGTTAATGGGTATCAATTGGGAAGGGATGGGGTGAGGCAAGTCTCGGTACTCGCTAAAGTATATAGGAAAGAAAGCTTTCCCCTGGCAACAGCTTCAGCTCCCAGGAGAAAACAGGGCAGGGCTACTTTAGAATTGGGTTGAAATCATCTCTGTGCTTAATGTTGGATAATGTGTGTGTGTGTGTGTGTGTGTGTGTGTGTGTGTGTGTGTGTGTGTGTGTGTGTGTGTTTATGCAACTATATTGGTGAATACGTATGTGGAGTGCATTTTCACATGTGTGCACATGAGTATGGAGGCGCTGCCCTCTTTCCTCTTTCCCCGGAAAGAAAATCAACAGGCCAGAAACAAAGTATGTGTCATACACAAAAACCTCAGAAACACAGCTAAGAAGAGAGTGAAATCAATAACTCGTATTTGTCCCAACCAGAGGAGATGAGGAGGAAGAAGATGAATCTTCAGAATAAAACAGTGATGCCAAATATGCACATTGGGGCCACGGAAGCAGTGTGAATGGAGGTGGGATGGCCTAATGCTCTAAGTGCCAGTACTTGGCTAGGATGCTCTGAGTGCCAGTGCTTGGCCCTGATGCTTTGAGTGCCAATATTTGGCCGTGATGCTCTGATTGCCAATATTTGGCCGTGATGCTCTAAGTGCCAGTACTTGGCCGGGATATTCTGAGTGCCAGTACTTGGCCATGATGATCTGAGTGCCAGTACTTGGTCATGCGATATGCACATTAATTCATCACTTTACTTCTTTCTCAGCAGTTGCTATAATGGCACAAATAGTAGGGGAAATGGCAGAAACAGTAATAGAAATAACAGTATTTTCAATTTTTTTCCACTTTTCTGTGATTAAAATAAAATAGGACAGGTCCCTGGTAGGAGTCTGTAAAATTCAAAGGGCATGAAGAGGAAAGTGAGAGCCCTGACGAGCTCATCTGAAGAGACGAGCCTGGTGCCAAAGCTGCTGCCGCCTCCAGAGCGTCTACATTGCCACTTGCATAAAGAGGGCTTTTCTACAAGGGTCATCTGCCTGGCCTAGATGACTTCCGGAGGTAGAGAAAGTCCCCAGAGCCAGTGAGTTCTAAAATGTCAGTAGTTTCTTCTTCCTTGGAAACCTACAAAGTGTCAGACTGAAGACCAATGCAATAGTTTCCTGGGGTGGAGGAAGGGCCCTGGCTGGAACCATTCAGACAAGGGTTCTCATGGCAGCTTCCCGCAGCAATGGGCCCATACAGCCTCTATAATATATGTGCCAACACCTCCCTCTCCCCCAATGCACGGTCCCTAGTACATCCAATGTATCTAGAGTTTTCTTTATTCTCAGGCATTCATAAAGTCATCCATTCATTTGTTCATTAATTCACCAATTTGTGCCAGACCTCACGCCTGGACAGAGGGGTTCCACAGCAAAGATACCTTGAGGGTTTGAGGTTCATTCTGAGCCCTGGTCCAGCAGAGGGCCGATTCTTCCCTGTCCTCATTCAGAACTTTGGACTGCCTCTGATTTCCTGAGATTCTGGGGATAGCCCAGATCAAGTCAGTCAAGAGCAGCCTCACCTTTGGGGTTCAAGAGAGAAGGCTGAGCATCTGCAACCTCTGGGCTAGAGCAAGGTAGCTGAGGGACTTAACATCTTCTCTCCACCGCTCCTGCCATCAGCTGGCCTCCATGTGTCACCTGTAACTGCGGACGCCTGCCTGTTCTATTGCTGCCTGCTCACTTCCTCCCGCTTTGATAAGGTCACCCACTGTGCTTTATAATGCAAAAATAATATTCCTGCTGCCAATGCAAATTATGTCTGAGCCATCCACCCTTCCCTGCCTCATGCAGAAAGCAGCTCCACGGGGGAGAGGTGGGCCAGGCTGCACATACAAGGCTTATTAAGACCTAATGAAACACCTTGTGTGACCGCCCCCTCTGAGCAGAGCTCAACAAAATGCATTACAGATGCAGATGTGAGGGCTGGGCCAAATGCTTCCACAGCACAAAAGCCACTCAGGGAGGAACGATCTGTTCCCCAAGTGTAAGGTTATAGGATTCCTTCCTCTTTGCAATCAAGATATCACAGCAATGGCTCCATCCAGCCTGGGAGGGCGGGCACAGATACATCACCCTGGTTTAATATGAAACTCACCCTACAAGTCAACTACAGGCATTGTTGAGATTCAAACGTAATAGAGGATAGGGGTTCCATGTATCCAAAGGGGCAAAAGTTAAAGCGTTTAGAGAATTAACTCTTCAGAGGTCTCTTGTGTGCTCATTGGGAGCCTGGGTGCCCCTCTGGCTGCATATGAGGTGATAAACTCTGGAGAGCCTTGTAAAGGACACATATGGGTCTAGGGATGGGTTTCAAGAAGATTACAATGCCTGAATTTCCACCCTTTCTACTTACATGTGTCTGTCCCTAACCTCAAGTATATTAAAAAGAGGCTATGGAATCAGGGGCCCTAGTACAGTGGACAGAAACAGGTAAGTACAAACTTTATCTCCACTCCTAGCCGACAATGTGATTCTAAAGGAACAAAAAACTGCCCTGCTCCATGTTTGACTTCTCTCGCTTCAGTAATAGAGATAATGATAAAGTAATCTCCTCCCATTTTTTAATGAAGATCAAATTAGATCATGCCTAAGCAGTCAGGGTCACACTGGGTATGTTCAAGGGAGGGGAACCAAGAAGAACTGGTAAACAGCTTGTTTACAAGACCATAGATCTCCCATGAGTCAGGACAATGTATGGCTGGGGCTAGAGACATCTGTCTGCAAGGTCAGTTGGAGTGGTGGGCACAGCTTAACCCTGAAGACTCAATGATTCGAACCTCAGTTACATGATATACTTATTACATAGCCTTGAGCAAGTAAGTTAGATCCTGAGCCCTGTTTTTCTCAGCAGGATTTTTTAGAGAATAATCTCTAATCCACAGGACCACTTTGAAACTATTCTTACCAGACTCTAGTTTAGAGAGGACAGTGATAAGAAGATTCCTTTGACAGGATCTGTGGTCACCGTCAGTCAAGGGACATGGTTGGCCTAAGGCAAGGTAAGGGAGAGGTTCATAGAATAAGTACCAACAGCATACTTTGCTGCTTCTCTCTAGTTCCCAGGCATACAAGGGCAAGGTTGAATCATAAAGTCGCCATCCAAGGGCAGTGGGCATGATGGAGAAGTACAGAGGGAATTCAGAGAGTCACATGGACAGCAACAGCATAGACTATAAAGCATGCAGGGTTTAAGCAGACATGCTGACTGACACAGATCTGACTCTGATCACCAGGTAGCTAACTAGAGTTCTGAAGACAAACACCTTAGCCTAGGCATTCAGTTATTTTAGGCACCTACCTGACTTATATGCTCGTATATTTTAGAGACAAAGACTCAGGGCAGTAAGAGGCTCTGGGTGTTTCTGTCCTCAGAATGGAAAATGAAGTCCTTCTAGTAAGCCAAAATGGCCCTTGTTTTGCCCAATGTCCATGGCATTGGCTAAGAAAGAGAGGCACAGTTCCCAAAGAGTAAATCTTACCTTCTCAGTCATAACCAGCTAACACCCTTTTAAAATGTTCTTGCTTGCTCTAAGTCTGAACACAGAACTCCATAGAGAATGTAATTCTTTTTTTTTTTTCATAAAACAACTCCCTAAAGTGACAACATGGGACAGTCATCTGTTCTGAGTCATATATTGTTTCTGATATCACCCTTGTGCAGACATCACAGGACACACCTATATGAACCAAGATGCTTACATCACTAGGCAGTATAATCTTATGAGATCATTGTCATGTAGGTAGCCCGTCACTGGCCACAACATCATTATGCAACACATGACTGTAAATCAACCCAATTGGTATAATATTATAGCGAGCTGAGCATGCCCACCGAGCATGCCCACTTCTGAGGAGAACTGAACAGATAAGATATATTTTCAGGCACCACCCTGGAACTCTCTTCACACATCCCTAGGTTTTCAAAACCAGGAAAGGCTCCCAATCCAAGGAAGATTTTAAGCAGGCTCTTGTATATTCTAAGTTGACCTTAAGTTCACCGCATAGCTGAGGATAACCATCAACTTCTGACCTTACTGCATTTATCTTACCAGAGCTAGAATTATAGGCATGTGTCACCATGCTTGTTTTGTGCAGCCCTGGAGTTTGAACTCAGCGATTTATGAATGTTAGCCATGCAGTCTCCCAACTGAGCTATATCCCCACTCTGAAAAGGCAAAATTTTAAAAACAGGAGATAAACTATGGTTCATTCAGTGAGGGCTAGGCTCACCAAGGAGCACCTAAGTGGGATTCCATTAATTACTAGTGTCCATTAACCATGTATATGTATGTCATACATGTGCTGTGACTGTCTTCCTGGGAACCACCTTTTGGCATACCCTAGCAGCAGGATGACAGATCCATTTTATTCCATTGCTACATACCCACTGTCTTGTCTTTTCTCCTCAAAGGCATCCACCTATATCTATTCTTTCATGACTGAGTTATCAGCTTTACCCACAGCCATGGCCTGATCCTTACTCTCTAAGAAACCCGAAAGATGCTCCAAGACCCAGGGCCTTGTAAGAAAAGTTTCTCCAGGAGTTTACTTGAGATTCCTCCTGACCATGAAGTGATTTAGAAGTGGCTGCCTAGAAGCGCAGCCCTGTAGCCCATTTGCCTTTTCGCTCCCTGTCCTCTCATGTCCCAAGAAACTCACAGAACGATTACCGAGGTCTCATTCCACACAAGTGTCATCCTCCTTGGTCCTCATTAGAGCCCTTGGAGGCTGGCTCATTGCTAAGTCAAACGTGCAAGCTCTGTCTCCTTGCCACTTCCTTAGATCTTTACTTAATTACAGCTGTTCCCTCCTGTCCACCACTCTGCACTGTTTCAAATGCCCATGCTATCCATCCTCTGATGTTCTTTTCCACTCATTAGAGTGGAACATTTTGTTCTTGTCTCACATCTCTGTCCCTTGTACAATTCAAGGAGCACTTGAGTTTCTATCCCTGCTATTATCTCGCATAATAAATGGCATTCTGCCCACTGCCGACCAGAGGATGACTGCCTGACTTCCTGTTCTCCACGGAACGTATCTAAAGATACAATGAGTCGGAATGCCCCCAGCTACTGATGAACGCTGTTGCTTTACTAGTATTGATTTCTATTATTTTTACTTAATTCTATTAATTCTAACCTTGCTCGATGCACTTCTCTCTTCCTAATCTAATTCTCAACGATCCATTACAGCATCCATAGCTATATATCCCTGTTTGTCTGGGAGACGCATCCTTCGCGTCCTTAAAAGTATCCAAGTTGGGAGAAAAATATCTACAGTCACCATGGTTTCAGAGAACAAGATAATTTCTGTTTCTTAGCCATTACTTCAGCTCCAATTCCAGATGTTGAGGTGACAAAGCCTGGGGTCATGAGGTATTAGCAAGGAGGCAGACAGCACTGTCCATAGTTTTGAAACCATTCTGGGCGCTGCTGCACCTACTTACCTCTGCAAAAGCAGCCACAACAGTTAAGGAAGAGATGCAGTCCTGTTTCTATATAGTTGCAATAATCAAGCTTCCAGACCTGGAATTCAGGCCATAGTTTGCCAACTTGTGATGAAAAGAAGGTAGTATTCACTACATGTTTCTGATCATGAGATTGATATTTCCCCTACTTCGTGAAGACCATGTGTTGCCATTTAAACCTGGAATAACCCCCAATGGGTCTTGTTTTGATTCCGGGACTCAGGTGTGTAGTACTGTTTTAATGGCTGTGGACCCCTTAGGAGGTGGGGCCTGGGGCTGGGCTTTAGAAACTTATAACCACTCTTGGTTCTGACCTGTTCCTTACTTCCCATGTGCCACCATGTGAAAAGTGGCCGCTCCTTTCTCTGACCTACAGGGACTGAGCCACACTGCCCTGCCCTCAACATCATAATAGATTATGATTTCTAACAACCTAAGCCAAAATAAATCTTTCCTCTCTCAAGCTGTTTCTGTCAAGTATTTTGGTCACAGTGAAGAAAATGTGACAGTGACACCATGGGAAAGGCCGGAGTGGGACTGCAGGGACATTACAAGCTTAATGGTGTATTTGCTATAGTGAAGAAACTAGTAAGACACGCAAGTGACCATAACATGTTGGCAACTGATCCTTCCAAGCGTAGTTTGAGAAAAACTTGAGTTTGAGAAAAAAAAAATTGAGCCTACATTCAGACTACAGTAGACTTCAAGACAACCACCTAAGATAGATCTCAATAGAATCTGCCCAGCTGCATAAAAGCATGTGTGGTCTATCCACTCTACGAGGGCCTGAAACCAGCTAAGAAGACTGAGAAAAATCAAAATAGTATGAGGGCTTCGAAGAGAGTGTGATGATCCAGGAGCCGAGTGATAAGTCAACTTCAAGAAGAGGGTCAAGGACTGCACTAAATAGAATTCACCAAGTAAGACAAGTGTCACCATGTTTGGCTATGGAGGTCACTGTGACCTTGGCTACATCAGTTCTGATGGGGAGGTGGGAGCAGGGGCAGAATGGCTGCAGTGACCAGGTGTGGCATCATGAAAGAAGAGAGACTGATGGCAATGACTATGTGTGGTTTCTTGAGGCGCTTAACTGGAAAGGGAATAGAGAACCTGAGTCTTTTATTTTAATGATACTTTTAAAATTCATTTAACATATAAAATCAAACATCATTACAGTTTCCAAATCTTCTCATACAAATACCATGTAAACTCTAACTACATTTTGTTTTATTCTTTCTAACATATAATGATCTACTTTCCCCACTAAATCACCAGTTTTTCTAATTGTATTAATAATCAGTTCTTTTTCCACTAATGCAAAATCTATAATCATACATAATAAATACTTATGCATACTCACATTAATCTTATTCTCTTCTGTTTGGCTCCAATTATATTTCAGTAGCCACAAAACAATGTGTTTATAGAGTTCTATCATTTTAGGAGTCTTTATAACTTTGTACTGTGCAAATCATCCATTTAGTTTTATGTAATTAGTTGTTGCTATTCTTAGGGACATATTCTTTTTCCATACAAACCTAGAATGATTTCTGACAGGTCATAAAAACACAAATAGGTAAGAAATTTGAAATGTTAGGGAAAACTAACAAGACTAATGTTTCCATTCAGAAATGTGCTATTTTCCCAAGCATTCAAGTCTTTTTGTGCTAATGTTTTAAGGTTTTTCATTCAGACTCTACATATTCCTATTATCTTCATCCTGGACCCTTAAAATATTCTGATCTATATTATTATTGGGATTTCCTTTGTTCTGTATATTATATCTCAAAAACTGCACACATGAAAAAGCTAACTTTTTTGGAATTTTTTTTGTATCTGGCTCCTGAAACGTCTCCCTAATGCCAATAGATTTTTCATTGATATGGTCTTTTTAGAATATTAATTTTTTTAGAATATTAATTACATTTTTTCAAGAGGCCTCTGTCCTTTGATTTTTCTGAGCCAGGTTTTTTTTCATCCTTAGGAGGATTTTTTTTTCTACTGTTCCAATCTGGAAGTGTGTCTTTCACACAGGGATTTTATCTACATGAGGCTGTCCCACTTCACAAACCCACGTATCTGACTTGGGCACATGTCTTCAGTTCATGATACTGTACAAGAGGGAATACTAGCTCACCAGCCTCAGGTGGAAAGAGAATAGACCAGAAGTAGATGGAACTACAGAAACTCACCAAGAAATCTAGACCTCCTAAAGGAGTGGCCACCCGCCAATCTGAGTAACCGAGAGAATATGCCAAATACAGGCTCGACCTGGGTTGCCGGGATATTTAAGAAATCAAATGAAGTAACAAAGCTTTCACAGCAAGGATCAAGCCAAAGCATCAGGAGGTGGGATGCTGGCAGACAGAGGCTGGATGGCAAAACTCCTAGAGCCAGCCTAGTGATATTTCAGAAAGAGAGCAAAACAAGTTGGCAATCAGGGATTCCTTTTACTCTTGTGTACCAAGACCAATCCAACAATAGAAATGTGCCTTGGATCATGCAGTTCTCCCCTAAGTCCTTTAATCCAAGCCATGAACCAGAGGGCCTCAGGGACAAGTGGGCAGGTGTCAATTGGTAAAACTTGAAGACTTGAGTCTCATCCCTAAAAATCACATAAAAATCTCCAAGTGATGGAACATAGTTGTCGTCCAAGTACTGGGGACACTGAGACAAGGACCCCTGGAGCTCACTGGTCACTCAACCCAGTCTAAAAACAGCGAGAGACCATGATTCAAAATATAGAAGATGGACAACTTCTAAGGAAGGAACTGAGGCCCATCTCTGGCTCCCACACGCACTCACACACATATGTGCAAAACACACACAAGTAAAATTTAAATTTGAGAAAGGCTAGATCCCACAATCTGGAAGCTGCTGAGAATGCAGATAAGAAGGGGGAAGTCGGATTGGTGCGCTCCCATTAGTTCAGGCACACTGTCTCAGTAGGTGGACCAGCCCCTCACGGTCCTAACTTCCTAACTCATCTTCTCCCACCTTCTGCTCTTCACCTGCACCTTGGGGGCTCAATCCATTGCTCTGATGTGATTGTGGGTCTCTGTCTCTATCTCCATCCATCGGATGAAATTTCTCCCACCTCTATCC